>JANHFT010009290.1:0-13906 GCA_032467955.1 Pseudoxenodon macrops
CTTTTTTTCAGACCTCACCAGGGGATAAAATAATGTGCTGAAGCTGACCAGAGTAAAGACGCTAGCCAGATGAATAGCTGGTAGGCAGATTTTTTCCGCTATTTTCCTCCCCAAAAACTAAGGTGCGTCTTATACTCCGAAAAATACGGTAAAACATAATCACATTAATTACAAAATTACAAAAACACATAAGAACCATTATTTGTCTGGTACCTTAACATCATGTTTTAAAAAATGACCTTCTGAAAACCAACAAGCAGAAGAAGGAGAAAAACTCCCACCAACTCACCTACTTAGTGACTTTCCCAATATGGTCACTAAGCTCTCCCAAAATAGTAAAGAGGAGGAACCTGCAGCCACAAGAAAACTCTCCACTCAAGCTGGGCAGTGGCGCAAAAATACATACACCTCCCCAATTTTGAGAAGATGCACAGGACTTTGGCAACTTTGAACATACTGTGCGCTGCTCAGAAAACACTTTGCAACAATATATTTTGAAAATGTGACAAAAGCCTTAATTGCCTTTGATTTGTCTGTGTTAATGGACAGCACAAGTGCTAGAGCCCATGTAAAACAAATTTGTTGTCCCTTTTGTCTGCTGGGCTAGATAATGAAATAAAAAACTAAATTATTTCCAATTAAATATAATTGGCAGATGAGCAATGGTAAAATACAACAGAGCCTACCATTAGCAAGTAAAATTGATCATCCTTTCTGTGTATGGAGTTAACTCTTATCCACTGCCTCTTTTTTCTTTGTCTTGCTCTTTTTTTTTTTTTAATCAAGACCATTTTTTCCAACATAAGTTTGATGCAGTAAAGCATTGTTGTCTTCTCTCTTTTTTTAAGCCCTGAACAAACTTCCTGTGTTTCTGGTCTATTCTTAGCCTTTTGTTATCTTTTCCATCAGTTTGTATTGAGTTTGCTTTATCAAGGGGTGTGATCAATCTAAGGGAATGAAATATGTTCATAATTAGTCTTAAGACATTGTTATGCCTAATACACGTAATATGTATGCATTAATGATGCAAATATTACTTATTGGGGAGGGAAGAGAAAGGTTTACGAGTAAAAGAATTATTTATTTTTTCAAGTGCTTTGATGCTCCTTCTCTCATTTTTACTAACACATAATGCTTTCATTAACAAAAGTTTTAAAAAATTAGCAGCTTCATTGAAATATAAACATTATGTATTTTAATTCGCAGCTATAAAAGTTAAGTATGAAGATTTCTTTTGTACTCTCCGGTTTGCTTTGAGCTGGGATAGCCTGCCAACTAACATCCTGTGCTTGCCAGTTTCCAAATGTCAAGGGCAGTTTGTGTTGCATTTTATTGAGGTCTGCGGAGGAAGAATCATTGTGCTTTGCAACTTTCCCAGCTCCTGTTTGCCTCCCCCACCCCCAGTACAATTCCATAATATACTTGTATGCAAATATCAGGATATCCAATCGCAATCACTGCTGACCAAACTAATGGTGTTAATACTTAGCACCTTTCCTGGTAGTGCCTCTATAAATCCAATTATTTTCTTTTATTGGAATAAATGGCTGCCATTCACTTTGGTAGGTAACATGAATTCTACCTGTGATGCCTGAATGTATTCATTTTAAAAAAATATCCTTTGATGTTTTTAAAATGTGGGAAGATAAAATGCTGTAGTTGAAATAATCTATATTTCTACTTATTTCATCATATCCCTGCACTGCTTTGTCTGGAAGTTTTAACTATTTTCCTAGGGGGGAAAAGAGATATTCTCAAGTGCTGGCTGGGAATGAATCCAGTAAATAACTAGGGTGCAGCAAGATTAAGTTTTAAACCTGGACCACCATCTCAGCCATGAAAACTCAGGTGATTTGAAGCAGTAACCATATCTCAGCCCAACATTCCTCAAAGCACCATTGTTTTTGGAAAAACAGTATGGAAAGGAGGAGGTGCAGTCTATTGTGCAAGATTTGAATCCAACAAATAATAAATTATTTTACCAGTGTAAATGTATGATAACTAGTCAACGGTAGACAAATCAAAATGAAAAAACATAAATCTTTTAGTAGGGGATAAAAAAAATGCGTGTGGCATCTTTTGACTTAAGAAAACATAAGTTATACAAGTCTAGCCTGAATCATCTATTCAGCTGGACTGATTTAGGAACTCGTGTCATAATAGAAATATAAATTACTAGGAAGTTTAGAAACTGACATACGTTTTTATTCCCTCACCCAAATACGTCTCTGCCACCTTTAATTTCTCTACTAAAGTTAAAACAGTAATTAATTACAGTTGGCTTTTTTTTAAAAAAAAAGAACTATTCTCCATTCAGTTGTCCTTTAGTTTCCCCAGTGCACATGTCTTTGAAAATCTGAAGTTCAGCATAGCTGGAGGACACCAAAGTGGAGAAGGCTGTCACAATGTACTGTACCCCTAGAGATAAAGAAAAGCCTGTCAGACAGCCTACAAAGAGGGTGTGAGAAATCTAGTTGTCAACATACAGAACTCCAGCTTCTAATAATAAACAGACTGAAGTTGTTTGTAAGCTGATTATTAAAGGACAAATACAAGCATCCCCTTATACACAACAGCAAATCTTTTGGTTCCCAACAGGAAGAACTGAACTAAGGACTTTTCTTTTTAAATTAATTTTTTTGTTATAATGTAAAAAAAAAGTGTGTGAGAAGGAGGTGAAACTATAACAGTAAACGTTTAAAACTATGAAAAAAATATGCATACCTATGTATATGTCTAAATATTGTATATGTCTTAAATATTGAAATGGGATAGGCAGCAATACATTAAGCAGAAAATCTGAACAGATATCTTAAAGGAGAAAAACAGCCAAGAACAAAATTGTCTTGTTAAATAACAAAATAGTCAGAAATGACTCGATAAATAAGACTCAAAATTACTGTCTTTCTAAGAGTAGGAAGCAAGATTTTTTTTAAAAACCAAAAATTAGAGAATGAGATGCTTTCAGGGGGTGTGAAAGATCACCTGAGTGGAGCAAATGGGTGTGTACTGTGTGGTAGACTGGAGATAGATGATGTTATATCCCTCCCCCTCTGTTGAGAGAGGGCTGCTCAAAATTGAACACTTAGGTGACCCTAATGACACAGATAAACTTTCTGGTGGCCTTAACGACTCTCTAAAAGAATGCAAATGACCAGCTCTCTGGAAGGAGTATAAATCTTTCCATTCCCCACCATCCAGACAGAGCTGAAGAAGCTAAATGTCTTCAAAGAAAAACCAGAAAGTCTAGTTGCCTCTTGAAAAAGCACCTTTGGGACAACCATGACCTGGATGGCTGAGAATCTTCACAGAGCAATGTTATGATGTTTTGTTATTTTGTGTCCCAGTATTAACTGACATCAAGAACACACTGGTATTTTCTTTTCCTTCTGCTTAGAATCTTTAGTCCCCTCATGGGTCCAGTTTCTAAAATCATAAAGTCATTTGTTTTTTTATGAAATTAAGATAGCCAAAAATAAGTCTACTTCACAGAGGAGCTATTTTTATAGTTAATTCCAAAATATTACATCAAAAGGCGGTGCAATAGCTCAGCAGTTAAGATGCTGAATTTGTTGGCTAGAAAGCCAGCAGCCCAGGTTCGAGACCTGAGCTCCATGCAGCATGGTGAGCACATGTCCTCACCCCAGCTCCTGCCAACCTAGCAGTTCAAAAAGCATACAAATGCAAGTAGATAAATAGTTAGCACTTCAATGGGCAAGTAACAGTGTTTTGTGACATTATGCCGGCCACATGATCATGGATTTGTCTTTGGACAGTGCTGGCTCAATGGTATTAAAATGGAGATGAGGACCTGTCTCGATACTCGACAATGACTAACAGAGTAAAATCCATAGGGACACCTTTATCTTTTTGCCTTTTTTTATTACACTAAAAATCAATCTTCCAAATTTGACTGGACCCTTAATCCATTTATAACTTTCTTAGATCAAACCTTGTTTAGCTTTTTTCTGTTTAGTTCAAATCCTTCAAATTTTTAAGTTTATAATTAATTTTATTTTGTTCAGTGTGAACTTAAACTCACTGGAGATTTTTAAAACTTGCTGTTCTGAAGGTCTCTAATAATTGCCTAAATTAATAGGCAATTTCTAAAAGTGGTAAGAAAGTGAGTCTTACAAATTTAGTGTACTTTAAAAGTTTCTGCTGGGATTGCAATCAAGATGGATAATCCTTTATTCTCCTGATGCTCATGGAAGATTGCTATTCTGGAAACTTTTTGCGAGGCGTAACTGTCCAAAGCACATGTGGGTAATCTCCTATCCTGTCTGGAGTAGTTCCAAATAACTGGTCTGCTCACTAGTTCTTCGGTCGTTGCCATTGTTGTTGGCTCGGCTTTCATGGAGATGTCTTCAGTTCACCATGTCTCCCCCTGAAGTCAAGGTAGTACAATTGTAGTTTCTATATGAATAATCCTAGCTTTTGACATTACAATTCATAGAGCCAGGAAAAAGCTATTTGGTTGATAGAATTGAAAGAAAAGGAGTGAGAATTTCCATGATAAAACAAGGTGTTCATATTCTCTCTTTCAGTCTAGAAACAAATGTAAAATAACTTAGTGTCTCAGAGAAATCAATCAGTTATTACCACTGTAACCATTCTGTCAAAATTAAGTTTTCTGTTTGTGCTAATTTGAATTGGAGTTAAGTAACAAGGGTCTAATAGGGTTAAACAGATTGCTGCCTGTTTTTCAAAGCTCAGTACAGTTCAGCTAATGATTTCAATTATCTCATGGCTGATTTTATTTTTGGAAGCAATCCTGATAAGCTACTCTGGGCAATATTTTTTCATCTGCTGTGTAAAAAAAAGCATTCTTGCAGAATGTACTTTTGTTCACATGCTACAAATATATCACTTTTACTACGAAGGCATAAAAAGAAAGGGCTAATATAATGATCTGCAAAAACCTGGAGCTGGATTTACAAGATGTATTCTTGAGAAAGTTCCGAATTCTAGACTGATAGGCCTTGGACAACCTCATCTGGCATCTGGTTCATAGACTAGAGTTTCCTCATCCTTAGTTGAGCTACACAAAAATTAAAACCACACAAAGGATAAGCTTCATTCACTTTTGAGTCAGCTGTGTTGAAGCCACAGTACAATCTTCCCAACCACACTTTCTGTGATTTCTGAGAGATTGTTAGCTTGGGAAAGGCTGTCCTAATATGTGTGCTAATTTACATTGATGAGATATAAGGTCTCTTATTCCAATCAAAGTTTGCCCATCTTGGACATTACCTAGCTACTTCTGCTTGAAAAGTAAAGAGATTTGCCAAAGACTTGTGAAGGAAAATGTTGCACTCTGAAAAGATAGATGTGATAGTATTTTGAATATCTTGAATATTTAAGATATTATTTTTCAGAAAATGAATGAATGGTTTTCCTTGGCATTACTTAATTGGAAAGTAAAGAGATTCATCAGCAACTTAAGAAGGAAAATGTTGTCTTAGTGTCTTTGAAGGTATTTACCAGAAAATGAATGAAATTGTGAATACTGTAGGTCCTAAATGGAATCTTCGCTTCCTGAAGGCCAACATTGTTAGATTCATAATCCTGTACAAATGTCTTCCACCATTTTTTAATCCCTCTCAACATTGCAAGATTCAGTAACTCTGACACTGCTATAGTAGATTCCATAATAGGATGCAGTTAAGGTTATCTGAATAGGCAAAGGAAGATACAGACAATTGGAAAAAAGGACAAATGGAGGAGGGGCATATATTGTTTAACTTTCTTATTATCCACAACAAAAATTGCAGTGAAAAAGTGAAAAATAGCTTAGGCAAATATGTATATGAATTTAGGTTTTCCAAATGGATACAATAGAGTTAAGCGGCAAAAGCCTTTTGTGTGTACCTTATTACAGTCTTTTCAATTTCAGGCAGCAGCAAAAATCCTGGGTGGGTACTTGTAAACCCCCCAGGGTAACATTGAGGTAAGAGGGGCGGCCTACAAATTTTAAACATAAATAAACTGAGATCACAGATGTGATTGGCACTTACTAGGGAAGTGCTACACTGCCCGGAAAAACTGTTCAGGAAGGGACATTCAAAAAGCCTGACAATATTTGATTTTAAGGCTATACCTGGCAGAAGTAGGAGTTGAGGACAAAGTTTAGGGTATGGTGATAACCCTAGATGGACTTGAGTGGGGGGGGGGGAGAATGTGGGTGTGAGAAGAGGAAGGGTAAACCTAACAATGAGAATAAGGGGAAGTTCATTGGGGATGTAGGCTCAGATTAAGACTTTAATACTTTGATCTTTTTATGAGTCCCAGAGTAGATGACCTATTTGATATTTCCTGTTTCTTATAAGTACTTCATATTCAAACAGCTATTTTAGTTTCCAGAAACCATCTGTACCATACACTTGCATATTATAGTCTAATAACACCCAAAGCCTAACCCACACTCAGAAAAAAATAATTACAACCTATATTTATACTTAGGACCGTTGCAAATTGCACCACCCTATGGTCATGAGATTGCAGTTCAAGTGTTTGGCAAGAAGTTCACATTTACGACTGGTTTGCAGTCATATGATCACGATTTACAATTTTTTTTTTGCTAGTTTGCCCATTTTGCTTTGTGGTTAACTGTAGTGACTTACATTCTGACCATTGGAAAAATAGTTATAAAATCATGTCTGCTCATGTGGCAACTCACTTAAACACCACCTTAACTTACTACCAACATTCTAATTTCAATTGTGTGAGGACTAGCTTGTATAGGTAGTTAAAAGAATAGGAAGTCTTTCACTCTTAGCATGTGATGTTCCTTTTCATATCAGTCTTCTTACAATGACGTTTAAGATGATACCAATCTATACTAAATAGCCATTAGAAAGCATAGATTCCTGATTCAGAATGTGTACATCAATCATAAGAACTCATTGAAATGGTCATTTTCAAGAAGTACGTTAATGGAAAATAAGCCTGATTTATATTTTCTCATTTCAGAGTGAAGCATGATCAGTTACAAATGGGAAAGCTCAAGCTGTGATTAAGGAGTACTTTTTTGAGTAAATGTACAGAGGTTCATATTGATATCTTTCTGATAGTGATTGAGGGAGATGCACGTTAAAACTTCAGCTAAGAGACCTTTGTACTACACTTTGGCTACCATTACATTATTTTTTGCAGAAAAGATAAAACTTAGCTTTTGGTATGCAGTTTTTAGATTATGTAAATAGTTGACTTATCTACAGGCAGATCTCAACAATGCAGGTTTAGCTTCTGGGTAATCATGTTTTTGCAAACCTGTAGATAACTTGTCAAAAATAAATGAGTGATGGATACAGTGAAAGACTGGTCTAAGATTAGAATCTTGAGGCTTTCCATACACAAATGAATGATAAAGGCCCTCTGTACACCATATTATTTGTACTTCTCTGTCATCATCGTGACTCACATTTAATTCTATACATACATTAACAGAAATTCAGGAAAAGTGCAAAGAAACAGTGATTATATGGAAGGAAGTGTGCAAGTGTGCATTCTGACAATTGAATTGACAATATGGCTAAGGAAGGATTCATTCCTTCAAGAGTAACATGACAAAAGTCATTAATAGGCATTACAACCTACTTCAGAATAGATAGTTGTAAGAAAGAAATTATGTTTATTTGTTTATTCACTTGTAGATTGCCATTCAGGATGTACGTTTTTTTAAGCATATGTGCGTGTGTGCGCGTGTGCGCACCCGCATATGCAGTGATTGATTGTTTATGTGGCATCAAGTTGGTGTCAACTCTTAGCAACCACAGAAGATGTGCTGTAGATATAATCTATTGTTGAACTGTATTCTGTCTGATGGACAAATTAGCATATATTTTCTTGAATGTGCACTTGGTGTCATATTTGAAATAACCTGAGTTACATTTTTGAAATAGCCTGGTACAAAAACTAATTACAAAATGAAGTGTATCCTAGAAGAAGAAATGTCTTACACAAGGAGAGGATAGATTTGTAATCTGGTTTCCATAAAATTTGCATATATCAATTTAGCAATATTGACTACATTTAAATTTAAAAAATAAGCAACACTCTTCCTTGGTAGATGAAATTGTGACCAGATAACTTAAGTGCCACCTCAGTGTTAATTGATGAGTCATTAGAGGTTTTCAGAAATTCAGAGTTCTCTTTAGCTCACTTAAATATGAATACATTTTGCAATAGACAAAAGAAAATGGATTTCATCATAATGTTGAAAATATCTTTAAGTGTTCACTTTCTCAGCTTGTCCACTCAGTTCGGTCAGCAGTTTCCGTGTGTACATAAAACCAAACATACTTACCTTTATCTTTTGGTAGCATTAAAACATGCTATTCTTGTTCTGCAAGTTAACATTTGAAGCTGTACCAGCAAGACTTTTGACAGCAGCACTTATTTTTGACAGCTTAATTAACTGTGGATTCTTGACCTTTGAGATGGAATCCAGTAGTGAATTTATATATAAAGGGTGAAGATATACATTAATATATAGGAAGCTATAAAAACTGAGGAGCATTGCCTTGAAATAATACAAATACATTAAATGATGGAAGACTCTGTAGAGGGAAAAGGAGATGTTTCTTCCCACAGAACATTGGTAAATACTGTACTGTAATCAAATACCACAAAATATGGCAATGGTCGTCATTATGCTTTAAAATGGTGCTCAATAGATCCACATGTTTACCATATTCAACTGAAGTTAACTTTCTTGTAACTTTAACCCATCTGATCTAATCTTGCTCTCTAGGGAAGAGGTTTTTAACTGGCCCTTTAGGTATTTGAGGAGTGCTTTCATGTCTCTGCTCAATCTTTTCTTCTCCAGGCTAAATATGTACCATAATTCGCTGAAGATTTGCATATACAAACAACTCCCAGGAGTAAAATCTCAGGGAGCAACAGCAACAATGGTGATCAAAGGTGCTTTCTCAGAGATTGAAGCAGTTCCAGCACATTGTATCAGTAGTACAGCTATCAAATATTGGCTTTAAAAACATAGAGGACCACTAAATAATAGTAAAGCATTATTATTATTTTGTGAATCTCGTTGCTACTATGTAATGATTAACCAAGCCACTACACATTGAGGCTGATTGTCACATCCGATTGCCACTCCATATCTATCCATCATGCTGCCCTAAACAAATGCCTAGTTTTTGTGGGTACTTGCCAGCCCTGCAGAAGATTACAACCTGGTTTCTGAAGGCCCAACCAGTCATCTCTATGCTTGTAGGGCCTCCAAGGTGATTGCTGCTGCAACGTTTACAATTTTCATGCCACAGGCTGGATATTGTAGTTTAACAATATCTCAAAGGCTGCAGATTCTTCCCCACTATCTTATTTATTTACTGATTAACAGCTAACTAAAGCCAAACTATAGAACTTGAGACTTCCAGATGTCTGTGCCTAAAATTCCCCTTACCTATAGTTAACACAATGTGTGCTCACAGATTTTGAAAGTTAATTAGTCCAGAAAGATTTGGAAGTTCTAAACTAAGATGATAGCATAAATCATGTCCTTTACATTTCATTTTCTTAGTTCAAGGTACTTTTCTTGCTTTCAAAATGGCTAAGACATATTGGACATCCAATCAATTGCTTTTATATTTTTGCTATATGATTCAGATCCCTCCCTCATGATCATCTGAGTGATGTTTCTATTAACAGTGTTCATCTTCAGCATCTGTCTGATTTCAGAACAAGTTTCTGAACAAGCAATTCTGTTTCATTAAATAATTTAGTAATTGAGATGTTTTACACAGAGTTATATCCTGTGATGTGTGGCTGAATTAAGGTTAAACATTTGTGCGTAGTTCTGGAACTAAATAAAAATAACCCATTGTTTTTCATTGATTTTAATAGCATTTTTCTGCAAGATTATAATATCAATAAAGCAGAGAAACGTTGCCCCGTTGAAGATGCTTCCTTTGATTAAAATAACCCTGAAAAACTGATACAGGAAAGGCACATGTTGGTAGAAATGTAAAACTTGTAATGGTGCTCACAAGTTACATCCAATTTGCACTGTACACAATTTATACTTCCATCATCTCAAAAAATAGTGCTAAAACTGATAGACAAAATGCTCAGATTGTAATGACACAATTTTTCATGGTTTTTTAATTGCTATCTATTAAAACCTGGAAAAGGCCAAATGTTAGCCCTGTCCCTTCTGCCAATGTCAAAATATCAGGAAAAAAAATTCCTACATCCACATAAAAGTTTGGGAGACTTTCAAAGGTTGCTCATTTCCATTTTAGAGCATGCGTTTTTGTGCATTAGAGATTTCTGTATCTCAACAAGGATTATATCAAAGGTAAGGAATACAGGTAAGTACTCAACTTACAACAGTTCATTTAGTGACTATTCAAAGTTACAAATCCTTAAAAAAATGACTTATGACCATTTTTCACACTTATGGCCATTGCAGCATCCCTGTGGTCACATGATCAAAATTCAGATGCTTGGCAACTGGTTCATATTTATGACAGCTGCAATACCCTAGGGTCATGTGATTAGTTTTTGCAACCTTCTGACAAGCAAAATCATGGGAAATCCAAATTCACTTAACAACCATGTTACTAACTTGACAAATGCAATGATTCACTTAACAACTGTGAAAAGTTGTAAAATGGTGTGAACTCACTTAACAAATGTTTCACCTAGCAATATAAATTTTGGGCTCAAAATTTAACTCAAGGATTACCTGTACTCTGATTTTTGTGTTGTCCAACACAAGCTATAATATGAATGAGTCTTCTGAAGGTTCCAGGAGCCATATCACTTTCCCTTTGTGAAGGGCTCAGATAAATCATAAAGTTGAAAATATTTTCCTATTTCCTCCTAATGGGAAAGCTTTATTTAAAAGTTTCCAATAAGACAGAATATTAAACAGTTTCAAATCATGATTATATAACCTAATTTGAATGGGAAATTATAGTTAACAAGGATTTTAATGAAATTTTCCATCTTGAAAGAGGAAGGAAAAGAACTACCGGTATATGCAAATGGATTATTCATATGAAGCTAAGGTACAATAGTTTAAATACAATCTGAAGGTCATTATTGCTATTATTTAGAAATAGAAAATGTTTATCCATCCTAGAAATTTCTTATATTTCTTATGCCTTATGCAACACATAAAAATACATTTGGGCTTCTGTTTCCAGTAGCTTAGCAGTTGTAAGCAAATGTGTATGCTATGTGTGATTGTGTAATTAAAATTCTCAAGAAACTTGGTGGCTTTATGTACTGGTATATTATATAACAGTATGGGTACTTTTTATGTATAAAAATTGCATTCATCTCAAGCATAACTAATTTAACTTGGAAAGTGGGGCTTTCAAAATAAACCTTTTCACTGGGAAACATTTGTATTATCTGAGATGACGAAAGTTGCATTTCTGGTACTTCAGCTTTTTTTGGAATGCTCAAATTTAAAGACAGTTTTAGGTGTGTCTCTACTGAGCCAGGTGCTTTCCTTCCTGGGCCAACATGGCAGCTTATTACTGTACTCACGAGTTTATAATATTCTGCACAGACACCTACAGTAGGCGCATCTCATAGACCATTAGCCACATGTCCATGTTGGCGCAATGGTTAGAATACAGTATTACAGGCTAATTCTGCTGACTTCCAGCAGTTCAATACTCACCGGTTCAGGATTGACTCAGCCTTCTATCTTTCCAAGGTTAATAAAATGAGGACCTAGAGTGTTGGGGACAATATGCTGACTCTGTAAGCCACTTAGAGATGGCTGTAACACACTGTGAAGCAGTATGTAAGCCTATGTGCTATTACTGGTGCTATTACTATTTGAAATTTTAAAACACTGTTTATTGATACATATTCTGGAGATCTTATCAATTTCTGTTGCAGGAGTGCATGGAACTACAGGCAAATGTTTAGTAACTATTGCAGCAAAATTTGTGAATACTAGTGCACAATACTGCTATTTCTGGTTCCTGTCGCTAATTAAATCTTTTCACTGTTTGCAAAGTTTTAATTTCCTACAAGCTTCTTAACTATAATATAGTTATGAGGCCCTTCTTGAGCAAAGAAAGATGTGAATGACTTTGCTGTAAGATGGCCTGGATTTGTGGTCTAGTGAAAGATTTAAACACAAATAATAATAATAAACAGAGTGATTTGCAGTGATGATATGTGGCCTTTCTAATTAAGGGGAAAAAAATAGTTGAGATAAGAATTGGTTTAACTGCAAAACATTGTCTCCTTAGCAGCCAATGTTTTATTTGTGTTGTTATCTATCAGGTTTGTAAGTTCAAGCACACATCCATAGCTTAAGCCTTCTTTGAATCATTGAAAAGAACATGTTTTTTTTAAATAATTTTATTTGTGAGTAAAGACTGAATGTCAGTGTACCAATGCCTCACTTACTTGGTTGCATTGAGAGTTGTATAACTTGATGACATACAACATAGAATGTTTTGTTCAGAAGGCTCCCCATAAGTTTCTTAGTATTATCAGTTCTCAAGGGTAGATATTCAGCTGTTTGTTTCAACCCTTATCCAACTGAGTGATGCTGCCAAAGTTTTGTTCCTGCACTACCGTCCCTGTCTTACTGTCCTCATTTATCTGTATTTACTTTGTATATGTTTATCTTTATACCTATACCTGCTATCTTGTACATGTTTGACAAAACAAACAAACAAACAAACAAACACCTGGAAGCCATTTGGGTTTGGATGGTCAAGAACAAACTTAAGCTCAGCCCTAGCAAGACCAAGTCATTATGAGTATGTGAACTTTTTAGATTAAGGAACTTTCATTTCTAGTTCTACGCAGGATGGCAGTTCCCCAGTTAGAACTGGTGACAAGATCTGGACTGTCAACCTGTGTTTCAAGAGTGGGTGGGAGCTGTGATGAGAGAGGCATTTGCACAGATTCACCAGTCCTTGAAAGGAAGACCCTTTTCACAGTGACTTATGCTGTTGTCATGTCATATGTGGATCACTTAACAACTTACATAATAATATGTAAAAATGAGCGTGTAAAATTGAATCCAGTCATAGGTTGACTTGACTTTCAACTGCAATGACTTAGTGACCAAAATTCTGGATTCAATTGTGGTTGTAATTCAAGGACTACCTGTATGTAAATATGAATATAACATGCTTCTCGGGTTGAAATTTCTTTTTTCCTTTATTGTCACAGGAGCAGTTCTGAAAGAAGGAAAGAGAAATCAAGAGATGCAGCAAGATGTAGAAGAAGCAAAGAAACTGAAGTATTCTATGAGTTGGCCCATGAGCTACCATTGCCTCACAACATTAGCTCACATCTGGACAAAGCATCTATTATGAGGCTTGCAATCAGTTTCTTACGGACACACAAGCTGTTGTCTTCAGGTAAGAAAAAAATGTTTCAACCATGGTCAATTCCATTGTATTATCTGATGACCCAGCAGCCTAATCCTAGGAAATTCCAATTTATTAAACTTAATTCATTTTCTCCTACATCAGACTTGTGATCCTTTTGACAGAAGCTTCTGATAAGTAGCTTTACTTTTTAGTCTGCTTAGAAATATAAAATGCTCCCTTCTATTGTGAACAACAGAAGATGTCTGATAGCATGATTGCTGAGGTACATTTTGTGGTGGAAACCTTTTGCCCAACCTAGTTTTCCTCCTAAAAGCTCTTTGTCTGTGTCTCTACTTATAGAACATTGTAGGAAGACAGATGTGTTCGTTTATAGTAGCCAAAAATAAGGGGTCTGATGGCATCTTTTTAGACTAATGTATTTTATTTAAATGTATAGTACAGGTACAGTATATGTGGTACCTTGCTCAACAGTAGTAACTGTGAGAAGGATCTTGGAGTCCTAGTGGACAACAATTTAAATATGAGCCAGCAGTGTGCAGCAGCTGCCAAAAAAGCCAACACCA
>JANHFT010009293.1:1035-14337 GCA_032467955.1 Pseudoxenodon macrops
AAGAGAGTTCCTCACCTCCCAGCTCTTCAAGGAGGGCTGAAGCCATCCAGGTGCGCAGGGGCTCCTGGGCCCTTTATTCTGGCACGTGGGGCTGTGTCCAGCTTAATGCTTTGGCTTCTGTTTTTGGAGAGTGTCTCTTGGCCCCCACCTGTAAAATGCCCCTTTTCAGAGCGGCACCCAAAATTCAGCCCACTTTTGGCCTCTTGCACAAAATGCCTTTGATCTCTCAATGCTTTGCCCTCTCCTCAAAAGGTTCGGGAGTTGCAGCCTAGAGAGTGAGGGACGCAGGGCTTCAGATGGGTCCACTGCAGGGATGTCCAACCTTGGCGACTTTTAAGATTTGTGGACTTCCATTCCCAGAATTCCTCAGCCAGCTTTGGAATTCTGGGAGGTTTGGAATTTGGAATAATGCTTTTAAGTTCACAAGTCTTACAGTTGCCAAGGCTAGACAGCTCTGGTTTACTAGGGAAAAGAGGGGGGCTTGATTGTCATTGCCTCTGCTCCCCCCTAAAAGGGGGGCCTGTCTTTCCTCTCCCCCCCCAAAAAAAAGTGCTATTATGGTTTTCATCCATTGGCTCGAAGGTCACATTTCCCAACCGTTTCTCCTAAGTAAAAAATGTAGATCCAGCTTATCCTGCTGGGGGAATCAATCGTATTTTTACTGAGCAGATCCTGCTCTTAAATGGCAGCCTTGGGAGATTCCTGGGCCCTCAGCCCCGGTAAGGTGGTGAGAGCAGATCCAAAGTGGGAGTGGTCTGAGCAGGAGGAGGAGCCTGGTAGGAAGCTTTTGCTAGGGTCTAAAGCAGGGGTCCCCAGCCTTGGCAACTTTAAAACTTGTCGACTTCCAACTCCCAGAATTACTCAGCCGCCTGGCTAAGGAATTCTGGGAATTGAAGTCCACAAGTCCTAAAGTTGACAAGGTTGGGGACCCCTGGTCTGAAGAGAGAAAACTACTGACTAAGTTCACATTATAGACTGAACCAAATCGGATTTGGGGCTTGGCTTGAACTATGCAGTCAGCCAATCATAGTGTGCTTGTCTTCCACTTCAGGGTGAGGGGTGAGCAGAAGGTCAAAGCAGACCCCCTTGCCCTGTCCCCAGACAGCCCTGAGTCAGGACTGCTAACAAGTTAAGGGGTGGCCAAATCTAGGCAATTGTGGATCTGAAAGAAATGTGAATTTGGAGGCCCCCTATAATTCAAGTCCTCCTTTCCCGCTTGATCCGAGTACCTCACTTTGGTTTAATTCTTTGAGTGCCACCTGTCCACACAGGGCAACAAAGCCTCCCACTCAGGACCCTCCCCTTTAGGGACTAAAGAGCCTCATTGAGCCTGGCAAGAGTCTTTTGTGCATCTGCCTAGGAGCGGGCGGTCAGAATCCGTGCCATAGCCCTGCCTGGCAGCCGGCAGCCTTAGGAACCTTTTCCAGGTGGCCCAGCCGCTATTTTTCCTTTTGCCGTGCCTGCTCTACCTTGGCACAGAGGAGCTGGAGGAAAGATGGCAACTGGGGCACCCTGTGACACGCATATGCAAGGCTCCCCTTTCTGAAGAGTCCCCAGCGTCTCAGAAAGGGCCTGGCGCCCCTCCAGCCTCAGCCTGAGTGGCATCTCTTCCCAGACCCGCCCTTCACGACACAACAGTCACAGAGATGGACGTCTTCCTGGCAGCCCCATTGCCTCTGCGGAGCCAAGGGTACCTTTTCCTTCCTGCCCCTGGTGAGCCTGGATTTGGCCTGCTTTCCTCAGGTGTGGCATGGGCATTCCCAAGGGGCACGACTCTTGAGTCAGCCACTGTGCGGAGAACTGAGGTGGGAGCAGCCCTGTGCCTCGTGGCCTGGCATCTTTGCAGCTCTGAAGAAGGGAACTGCTCCTTTTAGGCTGTTTGGATGTCCACAAGAGGGCTCTTGCACCAGCCTCCCTGAGGGCAGCCCTGTAGGTGAAAGTAAGTGCCACTGAGCTTAGCAAGGCTTCCATCCAGGTAAGTGGGTTGAGGGTTTCTGTCTTTAGAAGAAAGACATGGGGGTAGTTGGCATAAGCCAGAGTACAGCAGCTCTGCCCACAACAGCCCAGAAGATCCCACGCAATGCCAGCCAGGCTGTTTTTTTAATCGGAAGTGGGTAGCATGAGGTGACCATGTCTCTTGAGCTTTCAATATTCTTGCAAGGCCTCCGGTGATTTGGGCCAGGGGTCCCCAAATTTGCCAACTTGAAGACTTGTGAACTTCAACTCTGGCTAAGCTATACTGGCTGGGGGATTCTGGGAGCTGAAGTTCACAAGTCTTAAAATTGCCAAGTTTGGAGATGCCTGATTTGGGCCTTTCTGCATGAGACCCCCTGCGATCGTGATGGTGAGATTCCTGCCTTTAGTGCCCATGTGTGATCTTACCTGATGACAAACAGCACACACACCTGAAGAGTAGAGGTTCTCCTGCTTGAGCAGGGGGCTGGACTAGAAGACCTCCAAAGTCCCTTCCAGTTCATTCATTCTAAAAAGAATGAAAGTGAATGAAGCTTACTTTTACGGCAGGGCTCGCCAACTTTGCCAAAAAGAACAAAGGGTCTCCTGGCCCAGTCTTGCAGGGTGGGGCCTCTGCCAGCTTTGAAACATGGGGTGTAATTTAAGAAGCAGCAAAACCGTAAGAAGCGAAATCCTTGAGGATTTCCTCAACTTATAGAAGTGTTTGTTTCACCTCTTTCAAGTTCTTCCATAGGGTAGCCTGGAGGTCTGTTTTCTCTGCAGAAAGTGATCACTGCCAGCAATGATTGTGTTGGTCCCCACAAAGAGAGTAAGCTTCCACTGGAGAGAGAGAGAGAGAGAGAGAGAGAGAGAGAGAGAGAGAGAGAGAGAAATCTCGCCATCCCTGGTTTTCCCAGGAACGTGAGCTCCCAGAAGCCCCTTTCTGCCTTGTGCTGGTGCAGGAAAGGAGGAGCTGCTGGACTTGGAGGCCGCTGAGTCCAGGAATGGCTACTATAAGGCCCAAACTGGCCTCTCCAGTACCGGGGTCATAGCCCACTACCTGCCTTTCCCTCAGATGAACCGCAAGCCCCATGGGAGAATTCCGCTGAGCTACATGCGATGGCTGAGGACAGAAGAGCAGGGGAGGGTCATCTTGTTTCCAAGGATCTTCTGATTTTAGGCCGGGCCAGGCTCTCTTCCCACCCTTGTTCCAACTCCTCTGGTGATCCTTGAAAAAGGAGAAGCTTGTTTGTGGTTGCGTTGCCTGCTGCATGGGATCTGCAAGCACCAACCGAATGGTCTCTTCAGGTGCCTGCCCTATGCGCACCTCCCTGCGGCTGTGTCCAGTTGATGTTGATGGGTGAACTGGAGAGTCCAGCAGAAGGACATGGCCTGGCTAGTCCATCAGCTCCTACAGAAGCAAATCGCCGTAACAGAGTTGCTGTTTCACCAAGTGACTCTACAAGCCACACAACAATCCTCCATCCTTTTTATCTTCATGGAAGCATTCCAGAGAACTCTACAATTTGATCCGAACTTCCGACCCAGAATTTTGGAGGTCCAGACATCGACCCTGACGACTCTTCTGCAGTTGCATGAAGGCTCCTTCAGAGTGATGGCGCCCAAGACCGTTTGGAGGAGATTTCAGATGTTAAACGATAATTATAGAGATGTATTTTCAATCACGAACGAAGGCGATTCATGGTTTAGATATTTTCAATCCTTCAAGGCACCAACTGATGCTTAAACATACAAAGGAATGTCACTTACTAAATCTTACATGCGAAAGCTTGCATGTGAGCTGTTAAAAAAAAGTAACTTTTTTTAAAAAAAGATCATGAGAAAGAAATTTTCTTGGGGTGGGAGAAAGAGGGAAATGCCTCCCGGAAAGTGGCCTGCAACCCCTGCACTCCTTAGATGTAGAAGTTATTTAGCGTATGACATAACACGCATGGACTTTCAACATATATTAACATTTCACCTAGATTAAAAACACAGTAAAATATGGACGTTAAAAAGACATTGGGGTGGTGGTCTAGAAATGCATACATATATTTTCTAATTTATATATATATATATACATAAATTAGAAAAGTGGTTTTATGGAGCTGTTAGCCAGCTCTGCTGTAGAGATTTGATCATTGCTATTGGTCTGTCTGCCTCCCCGCGTCCACTCTCCTCCTGCGTAGAGGAGAGAAAGACCAGGCAGAAGGCAGATGGGTCTTGTCCATGAGGTTCTCCTGCTCAATATCGAGGGGGCCGGAGTTCTGTAAGGGACCCAGGGCTGGACCATTAGATTGTGATGTTGGTCTTTGGACAGGTAGGCCCAGCTCAGGTGGCCCAGAGGACTCGTTTCTGGCTGCAGCCCTGCCTGGAGGCCACTGGCATCTTGGAAGCTTGTGCAGTTCATCTTCACTCATGGCATGAAGGCCTCCTGGTTCTTCAGGAGATTGGGGGTAGGCAGGGTCTGTGCAAATGTGGCGCTTCCACACCTCTGGAGGTACCTTGAAAGAGAGTGTGGTGATTGAAATGTTGTGTCCAAGGAGTAAAGTTGCAGATTGAGTCATGCTTGTCACTTGTTTTTCTTTTCAAGGCCTGACCACCTGAACGGGCATATCAAGCAGGTGCACACATCAGAGAGACCTCATAAATGTCAGGTAGGTATCCTGGGATGGGGTGGAGGTGTTCGTTAGAATAAAACCAGGCATGCGTTTGCAGTGAAGGTGGAGCCCTTGGGTGGCCGTTGCTTGCAGTAGAGTCCAGAGGCTGCTGAACCTCTTGGCCGCTTCCTGATGTGGTCTCCGGCTTCTCCAGCTGCCTCCTTCTTCTTCCCTGGAAGACCCTTCCTCCTCCCCAGCCTTGGATCTCTTTCTTTACAGCTTGGCTTTCCCCACTTAGACACTGGGATTCTCCACTCCTTTATCTCTTCTTCTGCTGGTTCACCAAGAACTGGCCATTGCTTGGGGACAGCACTAACTAGCCCCTGAACAGCATTTCCTGGATGCCCCCTCCCTGCCTGAGCAGCCTTCAGAACATGACCTTGGGAATCGGTTGCTTCTTCCTTGCTTTCTCTTGAGGCTTCTTATGGCTGAAGCAGAACAGCAGCAGGCAAAGCATGTGCAGAGTTTTCATTCTGGTACTTGCCTAAATTTGTTTGCAATTGAAGTTTAAAGCACAGAGATAATCCACTGAAAATGGAATTTTAATAGGATTTGAAGAAAAAACTCCTTCCCCTTTGCACTAAAACCAAGCAATTTAGAAAGGGTGAAATTCTAATCCAGCTGTCAGGATGCCCCAGTGGCTTACTGTGGCTGCAGGGGTCTTTTTTTCCCCTCTTGCCCACAATTGTGCAACCCACCCACCTCATTTCCTTTTCCCCATTTCAAGCATGTTGGGCCAGCCTTTCCAGCCTGGATACTCTCAGGAGGGTGGGATTCTGCTCTTGGAATACCTCAGCGTTGCTGCTGCTGCTGAGAATTTGGGGAAGGGGAGGGGAAGGCACACATTGACTGGGTGCTGGGGGAGGAAAGGCTGGATGAGGCCCAGAACTCTGGTGGAAATTAACTGGGATTAAGCATCCTTTGAACATGGGTTGCATTTCGGGATTTGTTAGCAGAATTAATAAGACAGGTAGTCTTTGACTTCATAGTTCGTTTAACTATGGTCTGAAGTTGCAACAATGCTAAAAACGTGACTTACGGCCTGTCCTCAAATTTATGACCGTTGTACCACCACCCCACCCCGGGATAATGTAACCGCAACTCAGGTGCTTGGTTTGCATTTACAAGGGTTGCAGTGTCCTGAAATCACATTATCACAATTTGTGACTTTCCTGCCGGCTTCTGGCCAGCAAAGGAAGCAGAGTCACTTAATGACCATAGTAAAGAAATGGTCGTAAAATTGATTCCAGTCAAGTGATGACCTTCTTAGCAACCACACTGCTTAGCTGGTTCCAATTGTCATAAATTGAGAACTAGCTGTAATAGATCCCAAACCAAGATTTGGAGGATTTGCAGGTTTGGAGGTGGGGTTTGTCTCAAAAGAACCTGAACTGAGTAAAGTTAGAGAAGGGGAGATTATTTTAAGCTGCTGTGGGGTTCGTAGCATATTCTGTTAGAAATGGGTGGTAGCCATCTAATGTCGCAGCCTCAATCAGTCTTCAGGAATCAATCAGGAAAAAGGGGGAGAGGAAATGGATGTAACTCTCCAAATGGAAAAAAAAGTTAAATTCTTTTAATTTGGCTCCAAGAAGATTGGCAAAGTTAAATGTTAGCAGGTTTCTTTTGGGAGGAAATTGCCATGGAAATGCTCTGCCGATTTTTACTTGCCGGAAATGGGGACGTTCGGCAGGAAGAGAAGTGGGCTTGTTTGGGGATGATGTTTGGCCTTGAAAGATGCATGAGTTTGGGAGGGGGGGGGCTGTAAGGGCTAGGATCAGTTGTTTTCCAGGTTAGCCTGCTCGGGTGTTTCTCTTTTTAGGAATTGCTAATTGCCGGTAATCGCAACCAGTGCATTAGACATACTGTAGCTGTGCAAAAGCTGTTCCTTGCCATTGTCATTGGCTATAAATTCAGTGACAGCCAAGGGATCTCTTGATGCATATCTGCTCTTTCAAGGAAGTCCAGAACAAGCTGAACCCCAATCCTAGCAGCATCTTCATCTTGTCTGGACTTAACCTCGGTTTATTTGCCTTTGTCCACCCCTGGCAGACTTTGGCAGCGGCAAAAAAAAACCCCCAGCTGCTTCCATTCAGATGTGGGGAAGTTAGGAACACAGCTGGGTCTCGCCCCATTCAACGGAAGCTCGGCCTTAGGGCTCCTCAAGTCTCATGTAGATGTTCACAAGTGCTGGGAACAAGCTGTTGGCACCAATTTCCGGTAGGGGGTATCATAATCCAACAGGAGAGGTGGGCTCCTTGTAAAACAGTGCCCCAGTCTGAAGGCTGCCAAGGGGCTGGGAAGCTTGATGGGACTGAGATCTTGGGAGGGTCCAAGAACAGGTAGAGCTGAAGTTTCACATTGAAATCCCAGCACAAGGTACCTGACAGAGTAGAGGCAGGATCCTTCAGAGGCCCTGAAGCTATAAGGCCTCTGCGTTCTTAGTCACTTGGCCAGAAATAGGATGTTTGAGATCGGCCATGAGATTCTCCAAGCTAAGGGTCTTAATTGCCTGCTTTTAGTCACAGATCCTGTTTGGCTATTGTGGGCTCTCCATCACTGGAGGTTTTTAAGAAGAGGTTGGACAGTCCAGAATGGCATAGGGTCTCCTGCTTGCGCAGGGGTTGGTCTAGAAGACCTCCCAGGTGCCTTCCAACTGTGTTATTCTATATTCTGTTCATCTGTTGATGAGCAAAGGGCATCCCTTTTGCCCCTCCCAATATTGGGAAGCAGCCCTCCTCAAATCCTGCCTAGCTAATCAGCCAGCCCCTGTGACTGTGTTTTTTTCCTTGTGGCCTCACCAGCGCTTCTATGCTTCCTATAGAAAGCAACCCAGCTGCTTGCAGAAGAAGAAGCAGGTGTAAGCAACCTTGCCATGGCTGGTAGCACCTGGTGGGCGGGGTCTGGAGGTTGCTGGGCTGGAGGAGAGACAGGTGGCTTGTGGAGTCTCATAATGGGGCTGAGAGTTGGACTGAACGATTGGTAAAAAGAATTATTTTTTTCATAGTTATTCTTTTTTGGCTTCTTTTACTAGAATAACCTTGTTCTGGTATGTGTAACAAGGAATGCAAATGGGGAAAAAAACAAATAATGAAGTTTGCTTCTCTTAAGAAGCGACAAGAAAAATAATTTAAGTTTGCTTCTCTTAAGAAGCAACAAGTACATTAAATTGCAAATTATGCTCTTTCAACATTGGAAATGTTTTTTGTGATTAGTTAGTGTACTTATACTTGATGAATTCATTTATGTCATCGTATTTTTATGCCTCATAATTGGCACTTCAGGAAAGAAACATGGCGTCATCATTAGGACTGGATTCCCATCCTCAGGAACTGTCTTGATTTTGGGTAGCTGAATGTGTCCAGCTGCAGTTTCTGCCCAAGGCAGTTTGGCCCTCTTCTGCAGGAAAGATGCCCCCCAGGGCTGAAAAGTACAACCTCCGTTTAGGAAACTCTTCTTCCTTTAACAAGGGGGAGCCGAGATCGAAACAGAGATGCTTACAGCTTGCTTTCAATCCCTTCGGACGCTCCCTTGTTCAGAGGCCAAGCAGTGCCTAGAGTTGCTGGCTGTTGTGACGCACTTCAATCCTTCTGAGGACTGTTGACTCCAGAACAGAAGCTTCGGGGTGGGGGGGGGAGGGGGGGGCTGGTTCAGACATTGCAGCAAAAGTGTTGGTTTGGGGTAAACCTGTCTAAGGGTGGAAACCCCCCCCCTTAAAAAAAATGGCTAGGGAAATGGGGACTTAGCACAGGAGTTTCCGGTTGGTGGTCTTCTCCCCCTCACTTGCCCTCCAAGTGCACCTCTTCCCCTTCAGCCAACGGGAAGAGTCTGGAGTGGGCGGGTTGTGAAGACGGATAGTCTTCCCCACTGATGTTGATGTAGGAATTAGTCTTCGTTTTCTAATCTTTCTTACTTCCTGCCTATTAGCAGGAAAATTCCAGCTTCCAGGGGATAAACTCAGAGACCTCTACATCCATAGAACAGTTGAAACTTCAAGAGGTATTTCTTAAACACTGTTTATTGTTTCAATATCAACACACTTCTCTTTGCTTACTATATTTGCCTTGCTTGACAGGAAACTGCTGCTGGCCCTTTTACTTATTTACCACTGTTGTTAAGAACAGGGGTCTCCTGTAATGGTTTACTCTTCTTTAAAAGGCATTAACGTTTTGTGGTTTATTTTCCGGGTCTTGCTTAATAAGCTGCCCCTCTGCATTTTGGATCTTGTGTTTTGGCTTCTCTTCAAATTATTTTTATTTTACCCTCCAGTCCCTTAATTTTGACTGGGAATAATAAGATGTCATTTGGCATCAAGAGAAATGAGCAAATTAAATGTTGTCTTAAGGTCACTGGGAATTTCTCTTGAAAGAGAGGGGGGGGAATAAGTTGGTGGGATTTATGCAGACCATCCTGAAACACCCCACCCCCGAGATCATTGGAGGGGGGGGGTGCTTGCAAGTGTAGGACTAGAGTCACCCTATTGGGGAGATGGGAGGTATATAAATTTAATACATAAATAACTAGAGCGATACCTTTCTTCCTTTTACAAGTAGTTCCCAACATACTGTATTACCATTCCTTTGATGACTGTTAGAATTTAGGACGGCTCTGAAAAAGCAACACATGACCATCCTCTCACCTACAACTGCCTCAACGTCCCCACAGTCCCATGATCATGTCCAGCAATCAGCCTTCATTCACAATGGCTGCAGGATCCCCGGATCGCCATTTGCGGCCTCTCACTCGGCTTTGACAAGCACAGACCACAGGGAATCCAGCAAGAAAGGCCACGAATCATGATCCCGTCCGTGGTGTCTCGGTTCAAATAATGACTGTAGAAAAAGTAGTAAAACTGGATGTGGTCAGTTGATGACCGCACCATTTAGTGACTAATTTTCCCGTTCCGATTTGTTAGTTGAGGATTTCCCGTGTGGCCCTGAAGATTAGCTATAATGGAGCTCTGCAATGGGTGACTTGGGGGCTTTTTTTAAATAGCCAACGGATTGGTAACTTTCCACTGGAGTCATAAAAATTGCCTTTTATTTTTCACGGGTGACGTTGCTGGGCCTGGGAAGCGATTGCGAGGAGGAGGAGGAGGAGGAAGCGCTTTCGCAGGCAAACCAAGAGGGGTGCTTGGGGAGAACATCCCTATTGCCCCCCCACCCTCAAAAGTCTTCTTCAGATCCAAAGGGCTCCACTTCCATTGATTGTGAAGCAGCACTTTTATTAGGACCACGGACCCCTCGGCGTTCTTCCTGAGGTCTCTGCTTTCGGCTCCTCTTGGCGTTTCCTCCCGTCTGCTCTTTTGCTCAGTGGCAGGTCTTGGCTTCCACTTACCTGAGCAGGATGTCCCCTTTTGGCTTCCACCACTTGAACCCCCAGAATCCTTTCCTCATGCAACCTTAGCCATCCAGGTTCCCCCCCCCCCACTTGTGTTGCAGGCACGAATGCTATGAAACAGGCCTCGGTTCTCCAGAAGCAGGTCAGCACCCTCAGCTGAGCATCAGAAGATCCCAAGGGATCCCTTTGATGCCTGGCTACCAGGCTTAGCTGCACGGCCCTCCCCCCCCCCTTTTTTCTTCTTCTTTTTTTTTGGTCCTTCCATCGTGCGCCACGACATGGGCATGGCTGGCAGTGCAGCTCCTCCAGGGGTGGAATTATTTGCCCAATAAAGATCCCTAAAAGTTTTGGAAGACTTTTTGATACAAAGGAGAAGAGCTGCAGGCTCGCTTCCCAGCTTGTCCTGGGGCTCCTCCAGGAACCCCTTGGATTGTTGAGGCCACCCTGTTTGGTGGGGCGAAAAGTCCCGAGCGACTGCAGTGATTGCCACTGTGGCCACCCAAATCGGGACACGTTGGTATTGAGATATTAGGGCATCCTTTCCCTCAAGTATATGAAGGCATCACTGTTGTTTTCGTGGCAACTTTATGGAAGCAATCAAGGAAAAGACGGCCATTGCTTGTGTGCCCCCCGTGGGAAACGGTTTGGAGATGTTGCCTTCACGGCCACCTGCTCCTTGGCTTCCCTGGCTGCATCTTTCCTCTGAACAGAAACAGGGGGGAAAGCAGACCGTTGAGTGACCGTCTCTCGCTAGGCAGGAGCCCTCCCTGATGGGCCTTCGGTTGGGTCAGCCGTGATGCAGCCGGATCTCAGTGCAAGGGCTCAAACTTGGTTCTTCTGGCTTAGGGCCGTCCTGGTCATCCTTTAGCAATTGAAAGGGGGGGCAGGGGGGGCGGAGTTGTGTGAGGTTGGGCCTGCAGCTCCCTAGGCAGATGGGGCAGAAACAGGGCTATGACGTAGTTGGGTTTGGGCATTACAACCCTGCCACTGTGGGGCTACAGCTAAGGGTGGATTATGGCTCAGCCAAATGCCTGACTCAGAAATCTGTGGTCCAGCAACCCCAGCAGAACCTGGTAATCCCTTCCTTCCCCTGCCTGGCTAATGTCCCTTTCTTGCTGTCCACAGACCTGCAACGCTTCCTTTGCCACCCGGGACCGGCTGCGCTCTCACCTGGCTTGCCACGAAGACAAAGTCCCCTGCCAGGTCTGCGGGAAGTACTTGCGGGCCGCGTACATGGCGGATCATTTGAAGAAACACAGCGAAGGACCAAGCAACTTCTGCACCATCTGCAACAGAGGTAACGGGTCTCCTGCTTACTGGTGTGCTAAGTGGGTGGAAGGTGGCTTGGCTCAAGCCGACTGATGTCTCCGGAGGGGAAGGGAAGTAACTCTTCCATTCAACGGAAGGACATTCCTCTTGAGCTTGTTGTTTGTTCACTCTCAGGCACAAAAGACTCCAGACCTGCCCCTGCACCCTCTCTCCCATTGCTGCATCCCTGGTGCTTCTGGACGCTCATTCAGGCCTTCCAGGCACCAGGGGGTCCAACATTTAAGCTCTGGGCATAGGGCAGGGGCCACCTATGCATGAACCAGTCTTGCTCTCTGAATCGCCTCAAAAGAGGAGGACTTGGGCAAAGGGGGGGGGAGGGAGGAACCTGGGTCTCTGCCACTGGCTTCTCACTTTTTCTGGGTGAAGCTGCTCCCGTTCTCCCAGGCAGGAACACCAGGCGTCCCAGAGCATGGCATTTCCAAGGCGGTGGATGAGGCGGGGAGGGGGAGGGGCACCCGCACATTTCCTCCTAGTGTGCAGGGCAAACGAGCCCTTCTGCCAAATGAGGGCATGGCCGCAATGTTCCTCCCGAATGTCCCGGTGCGTCACTCTGCAAGGCGTGTCTTTCTCTTACTCAGAAAAGCCTCCCTGAACTCTGAGGAATCTTCCCCATTGCAGCCTCAGGGGCCGTGACCTAAGTTTCCAGACATGTGAACCAGTGTTGGCTCTGCTCCGAGATCCTTCCCCTCCCTTTCCCCCCTGGGGAGTCCCTCTGTGAGCATGCGTACGATTGCAGCCGTAGCCAAAAAATAAATGATGAAGGGCTAAAGCTGTTTCATTCTTAGACAGCTCGGTTTGAATGTCGCAAATAAAGACTGCAAATGATATCGGGGGTAATATTTTCCTTAGCCTCCCTGAGAATCCTGCTCCATTTGTGGGAGTGTATATAAATTTAGGGACCTGTAGTTTAGTAGATCAGGGGAATGCTGTAGACATAGTATACCAGGAGACTAGCAAAGCGCTCAGGAAGTCTCTCGTCATTTTCTCCATAATAAAATGGCAATGTGTGAGCTGGACGCTACTACTCTGACGTAGATAATTGTACTTAATGGATCCCCTTCAGTTGAGGGACACTTGGAGTGGGCTGCCCCAGGCCCAGGGCTGCTCAACATTTATCAAGGACTTGGGTGGAAGAGTAGAGGGGATACTGGCAAAGTTTGTAGATGACACAGAAACTGGGATGGATGGATGGATAAAAGGGGTTAAAGAGAACCATTCAAAAAGATCCATCCAGGGCATTCTAGGATCTAACATGATCAAGTAGTGCCACACGGGATGCGTTAATAGGAGCATAAGGTCAAGGTCATGGGCCCTCATTGCTCTCTTCTACCCAGTCCTGGTCAGATCCCACTCGAAGTGTTGTGTCCAGTTCTGGGCACCACAATTGAAAAAGGGGCACTGGCACATTGGATCCAGTTCAGAAGGAAGGTACCAAGATGAGGGAAGGTCTGGAAAGATCTGAAGGCTTGCCACTTAGAGGAGTGAGTAGACTTTGTTGCCCCAGCAGGTAAGACCAGGTCCAGTTTGTTAAAACTACAAGGAAGGAGGTTCATGTTAGGCTCTTCCTAAGTGTACAACTGTCACCCAGTGGAACAGGCTGAGTTCTCCTTCTTGCAGGCTTTCAGGCAGAGACTGGGTGGTTGTCCGTCAGAGATCCTGCACTGAAGCAGAAGGTTGGAGTGGAAGACCAGGGAAATGAGGAGGGGGCTAAAAGCATCAGTCCTATGAAGCAAAAATGAAGGAATTGGGGAGGTTTAGCCTTGAGGAAACATGCCAGAGAAGGAGGAGGACAGCATTCTACAAAAAAAGCAGAGGAGGCCATATTGTAGAGCAGATGCTGGGGAATTATGGGAGCTGAAGTCCGCGAGCCTTAGTCTTTGTCTGGCCTTCAGGTGCTTTGGAAAATAGCTTGACCCCCTTCCTCCTCTCTGTGGCAGCCCCTCAGGTATTGGAAGATGCTCTCCTGTCTCCCCTGGTCCTTCTCTTCCCTAGACTAGCCAGGCCCAGTTCCTGCAACCGTTCT
>JANHFT010009295.1:7650-26631 GCA_032467955.1 Pseudoxenodon macrops
TCTCCCTCCCTCCCTCCCTCCCTGTATCATGTTTTGGTCTCTTCGATGATTTAGAGCCTGCTTGTCATTACTGCAGTGTTTTTCTACCAGTTTCTGGCATTTACATCCAATTTCTGGAAAACAAATGCCCGTTGAGTATAACTGATTCACTTAACGACTTGTAAAAAAATGGTATAAAGTCTAGTCACCTGATCACTGGCTTAATGTACACATAGACTTATGATTATACTTCTAAGCTTAATTATGGTTGATTATTTATAAAGGTAGTCCTCAACATATGACCACAATTGAGCCCAAAACTTCTGTTGTTAAACGAAACATTTGTTAAGTGAATTTTGTCCCATTTTACAACCTTTCTTGCCTCAGTTGTTAAGTGAATCACTGCAGTTGATAAGTTAGTAACCCGGTTGTTAAGTGAATCTGGTTTCCCCAATGACTTTGCTTGTCAGAAGGTCGCAAAAGGGGATCACGTGATCTTGGGACACGGCAGCGGTCATAAATATGAGTCAGTTGTCAAGTATCTGAATTTTGATCACATGCCAAAAAGGTGGTAACTCTGAAAAACAGTCATAAGTCACTTTGTTCAGTGCCTTTGTAACTTTGAATGGTCACTAAATGTTGTAAGTTGAGGACTACCTGTACTCAAAACAACGTGGTCTGCAAACAAATGCAGGACTCACTTACTACGCGATGAAAAATACTGACGTATTGATTGTGAATTATTCTTATCCGTTGTGATCCGTTTTTTTTTGTTTTAGTTGTTAGCATTAGTATTCTTAATAGAAAAATACAGCGGACCTTGTTTTTTCTTAGTGATATTTCTCAGTACCGCAACTCGGTATTCAGAGCTGTTATTTTAGATTTTAATTTTTTTTTTAAAAAAGGCCTGAAAACTTTTAAACTCAGCGTGCCATCAACGCGTGAAAAGATGTTCTTTTCTTTCTGAAGAAACACAACCCTGGAGCCCTGGCTTCTCTCTGTTGGGGAGGAACAAATAGACAAGAGTAGAGCTTTTAAAGAAAATCTCTTTCCCCCCCCCCACCTCGTTTCCACCAACCAAAGATATAACATTAATACTTGGAAGTTTGCAGGTGGGATATACTTAGCAATTAAAAAAAAAATCTGTTGTAGGTGTTGGATCTCTAAAAAATGGTTTATCAGCTGTTCATTGAGAGCCCCATTAAGGTAACCATGACAAACATGCCTAATTTAAACAAATGAATAATAGGGATGATAATAAATATATGTATTCTGAGTTATTTAAAATAAGTGTGGACAGATGCCCTAATTCTGGGGTGTCAAACTCAAGGCCCACGGGCCAGATGTAGCCGGCAATGTGGTCAGATCTGGCCAGTGGGGACATCCTGGTCTATGCAGCATGGGTTCGGCCCAGTCTACCCAATGCAAAGAGGAAACATGCTAGCAGTTTGGGGAGTGGTGTCAAGCTGGCCACACCCACCCAGCAGGCCACGCCCACCCAGCAGGCCACGCCCACCATGGTCCCCCTAGGTCAATCACAGCCCTGATGTGGCCCTCAATGAAATTGAGTTTGACACCTCTGCCCTAATTCATTTTGATACGTTCCAACATTTGAGTAATACAGACAGACAGACAGAGTTTCAAACTAAGATCTGGGTTGGTACCTGTTCTGTTTTGAGAAATTGCTTACGTGGTGCCTCCGAAGCATTCTTGCAAGTAAAAGAGATTTGCTGATGCTTTTTATTTGTAATATGACAGCAACCCATTCATTTTGCTTAATTAAAAGAAGCTAAAATAAATTAAATGCCAAAAGAGGTTTGGCCTTTTGAGCCCGTGGGTATCGTATTGATTTACCTCTTGAGGTCTGGAAACTCCGGGAGACATTTGCTGATCTCTTAGATCAGGGGTCCCCAATCCCCGGGCCGTGGACGGGTTCTGGGCCACGGCCTGTTAGGAATTAGGCCACAAAAGAGAGCTTAGGTAGCATATGGGTGGAAATTAGAGGATGAAAAATTACTGGTAAATGATGTAAGAATATTATTACCTGTGTTTTCCCGAAAATAAGACAGGAACTTATTTTCTTTTGATCCCTGAAATAAACGCTTGGCCTTATTTTTGGGGAGGTCTTATTATTTTTGAGGTGCAGGAGGCGGCGAGCGTGGTCACCTCATGGCTGCTGCTGTGTTTTGGGGAGGGCTTATTTTAGCACATGCGCTCAAAGGCCTGATTGGCTTATTATCTGGGGAGGTCTTATTTGCAGGGAAACAGGGTACAAGCTGACTACCAAGCTCTGAAATTTTGATCACGTGTCCATAGGGATGCTGCAGCAGTTGAAAGTGTGAGGACTGGTTGTAAGTCCCTTTTTTCAGTGCCGTTATAACTTTGAACGGTCTCTAAATGAATGGTTGTAAGTCAGGGACTATTTGTAGTTAACATTTCCTAGGCAGTGTGGAAAAGAGGCTTTCTTCTTGAATATGGCAGAACAAAGTTCTCAGCCACAAGCCAAAATGTTGTTGATGTTCAGGCTAATTTCCACATTGCACTGCCATTGCACTAAATCTGTCTCTTAGAACTCGGCATTTCCATGTTTGTCAAGTAAATGTACGCTGGTGCAGATGTACATGGTTTTATGTTGGAGGATTTATGATTATGTCCTGCAACTTTAGCAGCAGAGAGTAGCATAGAGGAGGAGGAAGCTCCAATTGTCAGGTAGCTAGAGAATGATGGTTGATTGAATAGTACAGCACAAGGCCTAACTGAAGACTTCCAGTAGAATTTAGTTCCTGAATTCAGTTGTCATTTTCCTCTCTTTCCCAAACTGCTAAAGCTGCAAGGGAAATGGAGAGGAGAATTTGAAACTTGGAAGGGAGAAATCTCGCTCAACTTATTGATGGAAATTGAGGGGCAGGAGTAGACAGTTATTACCACTGTATCTCTATGGAAGCAAAACATTTTCCGGTTTGAACAGAGGGCTGATTAAAATTGCAATTTATAATCAAGAAGACAAGCCTAGAAAAGCAAGGTAAAATTAGAGGAAATGTTTTCTTTTCTGTGTTTATTTTTCTCTTCCTGTGAAACAAGGATCCTACTTACTTGTATCATTCTTTAACAGAGTGCACTTCCTTGAGTAATTGTTCTGTGCAGTTAAGGGACCAAATAAGCAGGCTTATATTTTAATTTCTGTTAAGGCTGAGAATGCTGGAAAGATTTGTGGATAATATAATGAAATGCATTATTTGTCCATCAAACAAAATAAAAGCAAAATGTACTTTATTTTATATGCTCTTTATGAGTATACCTTTTATCAATTCAGCTCTGCAGATTATATTTTAAAATATGCATCTTGTCAATATATATGAAAACCAGAACACGGATATAATTTGTTACATTATTTATTCAACCAAGAAATCAAGGCAACTAACAATAATTAAAATACAGAAAAAGAAACTGATGTTTAGGACATTTCATTGTTTAAATAATTATGCTAACATATTTGCTGCAATGCAAGAGTAACGAAGTCAGATTTTTAAACAATTTTTTTGTGTAGCGTTCTTTTCTATTAAGCAAGTATGTTTCATTTTAAGTTCAGTTTCTTCTAATATAATATTTAATGTTCTGGGCGGTGTTTGTTTTTTGAGGAGAGAATGTCCTTCACGTGAGGGATGCTGATTCCCAAGACAAGATACTTCGAGCTTTGCACATCCAGTTTGGGAAACAATTCCCTTGGTGAGTAAAGCCATACAAGCAAGTATAAGAAAAATTAAGGTACCAAGAGAAAATATTACTATATGTTACCAATTTTTCAAAACATCAGTTTATTATAAATAGGCTACTACATGGCATTGGGAAAGTAGCTGTGTGATAAACTAAATGGTATCTTTGTATTAAAAAATGCTGTCCTACAGAGTAAATGACAGTTTGCATAATTCATTTCGCTGATGTATAGCTGTTTGCTTCAGATTTACTACTACCATGCATTAAAAAAAATGCTTGCCTGTTTTTTCCCCTGAAACATAAAGGGTGTAGAGAAGACTGTGTCCATAGATATCTCCCTTGGCAAATCCCAGACTCCCTGCCCAGTTAGATATTTTTTACATTAAAACAATTAAGCTGGCATCCTACAGAATACTAGTTTCTAATACCATCTTGATTTCTGAGAAAACTCTTATAACCTAGATGAGTTCCCGAACTACCTTAGAGAACAAAAATGATGTATGGCTGCATTTTGTATGGAAATGAATCTACCTGTCCAAGTAACAATGAATATTGTTCAGGAAAAGAAGCTTGTAGGAATGGCAAAAAACATTTGGGGAATCTGGGCTTTGTAACTGGTTATGTCTGCCACTGCAGCATTTTACGAATGGGCAATTTCCCCCCCTGTAATCTCATGTTACAAATTGCCAATCTTTTTTGTTGCTTTCTATTTTATTACAAATATATATGGTGGTATATTTATTTCATGGACCCCGTTAAGGTAGGTTTATGGCATATTGACTCTTGATTGGTGAATGGGTATGATCTGGCATTGACAAGCTTACAGTTTCTTTATAGCCAGATACTAATTATTATTTATTTGTAATAAAAATAAAGTTTAGTGTACAACAATTAGCATAACAAATTGAAAAGGTTATAATAGAAAAGTTAGAGCTTTGCGTTGCATAACAATATATGACATACAGTTCAGAACTTATCTGATTTAATTTTCCATGGACAGCCCCAGGAATTTGTGACTGCTATCTGACAATAGGTTTGATAAAGTGTCTGTGATTTTAGAATTATTGAACTAGTTTATGTCATGCACTTGGCATCCTACAGTAGATAACTTTTTCTACTTAGGCTCACAATTATAGGTAGTTCTCATTTAGTGCTAGCAATTGGTTCCAGCAACTTGGTCATTAAATGAAGCAGTCCTCAGTGAAAAATCACATGATCACAACTTTGCTTGTCTTTCCAATTTCCTTTGCTTCTTGAAACTTCCTTCAGATGAACTGGGGTTTTTTCCTCTCTGAGGACACACCTTAGTGTGGGATAAATAAGCAAGTTAAAAGACTCTAGAACGAGTGCAGAGAAGAGCAACAAAGATGATTAGGGGACTGGCGGCTAAAGTATATGAAGAACGGTTGCAGGAACTGGGTATGCCTAGTTTAATGAAAAGAAGGACTAGGGGAGACATGATAGCAGTATTCCAATATCTCAGGGGTTGCTACAAAGAAGACAGAGTCAAATTATTCTCCAAAGCACCTGAAGGCAGAACAAGAAACAATGGATGGAAAGTAATCAAGGAGAGAAGCAACCTAGAACTAAGGAGAACTAAGGAACAATTAATCAATGGAATAACTTGCCTCCAAAAGTTGTGAATGCTCCATCACTGGAAGTTTTGAAGAAGAGATTGGACGACCATTTATCTGAAGTGATATAGGGTTTCCTGCTTGAGGAAGGGGTTGGACTAGAAGACCTCCAAGGTCCCTTCCAAGTCTGTTATTCTATTAAAGAAAACACTTGAATAATATTGGAGGTAACTAAACCTGGTACAGTATTAATATTGCACCTTGACCCTAACTCTATATTTTCTTTATGAATATTTTTTGCTCCTTGCCTTTGTTTTTCTCTGATTTCTCCTTCCTCTCACTCCACATGTAAGTTCTTATAGAGGCTCAATTGCAGGAATCTTTTAAAATTAAAAATTATGTGGTCTAGAATATGCATGAATCTGATTTCTTATTTTATACAGTTTTAATTTATTTTAATATTGCTAAAACTGAAAATAATAAACAGTTCTGAATTCAAAAATGCTTTCATCTTACCCATGGTAAGTTCAGATCAGAGGTCAACATAAATTATGTATAAGGTTTCTAGAAACAAATATAGTAACAGTACAGTCCTAGATATCAGGAGACATCAGGAATATTTCCCAACAGATAATCAGATTAGCAACCTAGCTATCATGCGTGGGAAAATCAGGAAGTCCAGGCAGTTCAAATGAATGTAAAAGCTTATTGCAAACATATGCTTTCTACAAGAATCTATATTAGTAACTCTCAAAGCAAACAGGTGATTGATAAGAGTCAATGGAATTCAAGGTGGACTTAAATCTTTTGTGGATACGAAGTGACTTGAGAATGATGATGGGCTTGATCCTTCCTTCACGCTCAATCTGGTCATTCCCTACACTCCCCAGCAATATGAGCCTAAAGAATGAGGATCTTTTCAGTAAGCATCTGAGCATAGTACAAAAAAATCTACTAAAATCTGTAGAATAACATGTGTTCATTCCTGCAGATTTAGTGAGCAAGCCACTTGTTCTATATTTAATAAGATATGAAGCCCTCTAGGATACAGATACGAAGGTATCTGTATCTAGATAGCTTCAGGTTCCTTTCCCTATTTATGATGAAAACTACAGAGCATGCTGAGTTTCCATCTGGCAGAGAATAAAATAGACAATTGCTCTCTCTAAGGAGAGCAAAGTTGTCTGCTTAAGAATTAACTCTTCCACATTCCTGCACTCAAAATAGAATGCAAAAATGATGCATCCTCAGAGATCTTGCTCATCCTGGCATTTGTAATAGATAAAACCATTTTGTTTTCAAAAGGGGGAATTAAAAGACTATTGTCATCTCAACTTGAATGACTTTCAGAAATAATTCCTTGGTGCTGTGTGTTAAACTTTCTTTTGTAAAAATCTGACTTTCATTGTAGTTGCATTATGGGCTTTCTAATTAGACTTCTGTCACATGTGTCTTAAACTGTGTGTTTAATCCCCTTCTGGACATGCTCTATGGATTAGGATTTTCCAAAATAAGCAGATTTCAGAAACATAGTGTGCTGTGTGGGGATTTAATTGAAAGATCCAATCCTTTTTAAAACATGAAACCCTATACTAGATGACACTAATTCCAATTTGTAACAAAATCAGGAGAAAAGAGGGAAACTCCAGTGGTTATGTATAAATCCCAGTGAGAGCCAGACAACTTAATAACACCATTTATTAGAACAGTCTTAAAAGTAATCCCATTAAAGCTATCCAACAGAGTAAGGATATATTTCTGAAATCTGCTTTGAAAGCAGACAGGATTACTAAAATAGAACGTGAAGTAGCTTCATAATAAACCTCTTATCTGGATTTATGCCTAAAATTTGTTTCTAGTGAAAATGCTTGATAGATTAGACAAAATTATCATTTGGACTCAAAGTAGGCTGTGAGAATTATTAGAACTGTTTTCACATTGATTAAAGTTAACAGAAAGCCCATTCATGTTGACCCATGCTCCTTTTATAGCCATATGAAACAATCATATGAAAAAAAGTAACTTTTCTAGAATATCTGATGAATTGGTAAAATTCCCTAAGCAATTAGCAAAAAGGCGTTAGTGCTTGATTATAACACTTCAGAACAATAAGAGGAAGTGTTGAAACTGGAATAATTTCAACATGAGTTAAAAAAACGTACTCTATAAATTAGCACTTGCCTCTGCTCAAGTAGAGTTATCTCTACATTAATTCTGCAGAGAACCAGAAATTACTACGAAAGTAAAAACAAAAGTTATGAAGGCATTTTCTGTCTGTTCACAGAACTAATCAAAACCAACTGCTAAGTCAGGACCAAAACAAGCAGTTAAAAGCAAAGAAATCAACCTGAATAATAAAATAAAAGCTCATAAAAGCTTTAAAAATGAAATAGTTATGTAGTTCTTAATCCAAGGCCTTGACCTATTTATATCATGTAAAAAGATATGGCTAGTTTGTTAGGAGATCCTTATAACCATTATAACTCCGTTAACTCTTGTATATATTCTGATATACAATGTCTGCATTGCTCAAATTTGCTTATGTGAGGACCTATTCTCATTAATGAGCTTGATTTAGAGAGAGAGAGAGAGACAGAGGCAGAGACAGACACAGAGACAGAGATGCATATTATTGGAAGTTCAGGCAAAAATCAGCCACAAAGTTTAACACAAATCAACACTGACAACCAGACAGTTCTCAGAGACTGTCCTATTTAGTTACAGGATCCAATTTGAGTTGGTCACTGGCATCAGTTAGTTTTATGAGATTTTGGAATTCGTGCTGGAACACATCTTCAGGGAACTACTATGTATAAGAAGGTGAGCTTTGGGCTATTGGCTGTGTTTATGTTATGCCTGTTGTATGTGGCTTTTTAGATGTCGATTGGGTGTGGATTGATGGCCATTAAGTCATTCTTCCTAAGTAGCTGAAAGATGGTGGTAAATCAGCACTCCTGTTGACTGGCTGTTTTCCAGCCATGAGACAATCTATGCAGGGCATCCAGTAGATTACATTGGAGGTATCTCCAAGCAATCTCCAAGCAACCTTTACAATGCATAATTTGTCCTCATATGATAGCCTCTGAATGGTATGTTATGCCCACTTTCAGATCAAATGTTTTTGATATATGACAGGGTGTGCTATGTGGTTGTTCTTGTACCTTGTTTCTTCCTTTCTTCCCCACCATGTTACACAAAGGTCTTGTAACAAATGATTGCAGGTACCCATTCTGCCTTTATTTAGTTACAGATAGCCAGATATTATTCTATGAGGTTCAGACTTTTACACATTTGATACCTATGTAAAATAAGCTATAGTGCTCTACTTTCAGGAGCCATCCAGATTCTGGTATTCAGTTGCAGAATGGGATATGTAGGGTCTATCAGAAAAGTATATATAGTCCATCTTTCCTTAAACTCCAGAGCTGAAAGATATGAAAGTTACATTATGTCATGCTGCTGTGTTTTAGTTCCATCCCTTCTTTGGAATGGAATTTATCTGCTTTTACACAATGTACATCCTATGAAATGTTTTTCAGTTACATAGACCAACTTAAAATCCTGTGCTCAGGAGCACAACCGAATGTATGTCTCACAGGGAGCATATCAATGATTACTCTTTCCCATTTCTTCTACACACCTACTTGGATGCCCCCTTATGCCTAAGCTCTTCTTTATCTTTTTAAATGGGCACATTTCCAAATAAAGCACTGAAATACTGATTCTTGTCATTCTTATTCTTTCCTTGTAACATAAATTGTGTAAAGGGGATCCAACTCTATATGTTTGCCTGTCTCTTAGTAAGATAATTCTCCAAAAACAACACACATTTGATATGGCAGGAAAAGAGTTCAGAAATGGGTTAGATCCAGCCTGAGGCCATGGAGAAAAATATTCCAATTCATCATTGTAGGAGAAGTAGATGGACAGTGGTTCAAAATACTGCCAATTGCTCAGTTCGTAGTCTTTCTTTCAGTAGTACATAATGCATAATGGAACATATGTAGCTCAGTCTAATGTTACATGTACACATACATAGATGCAGATATGTTATTTCATTACACAAAACAAAATACAGATGTATTCCATAAAGGATTAAAAAGAATTTTAAAATTAAAAAGAATTTGAGACACCATGCTTTGCATGATTTCACTACCTTGCAATTTTCTAATACTTTTTATGGAACCTAGTGCTTCATATTAACATTTTTGAAGACGTTCTGAGCACTATGACCAAATTACAAGCCCATATTCAGCTCTGGAAATGTAAGTTGCATTACTATTATTATTAGTCTTCTCATCGTTCCTATCACCATTTGCTCCCACTTATGACTGCAGGACTGTAACTTTTTGCTTGTATCCTTACGACTTTTATTGATATTGTTTCCTGATTGCTTATTTGTACCCTATGGCTATCAGTATGTGTTGTACCTTATGATTCTTGATGAATGTATCTTGTCTTTGTACACTGAGAGCATATGAACCAAAGACAAATTCCTTGTGTGTCCAATCACACTTGGCCAATAAAGAAGTATATTGTGCTTCCTGTCAGAAAATGGACCTCTTTGCACTCCCGTATGAGCAATTATATAAAAACATTATAGAGATGGAATCATTCTCTATACATATTACTTGTAACATACTTTAGAATAGAATTTAGAATACAGGTTATCCCTGATTTATGACCACAACTGAGCCCAAAATTTCTGTTATTGTGAGACATTTGTTAAGCAAGTTTTGCCCCATTTTATGAACTTTCTTGCCACAGGTAAGTGAATCACTCCAGTTGATAACTCAGTTGTTAAGTGAATCTGGCTTCCCGATTGAATTTGCTTGTCGGAAGGTCTCAAAAGGTGATCATGTGACTCTGGGACACAGCAATGGTCATAAATCTGAACCAGTTGCCAGGCATCTGAAATTTGATCACATGATCCTGGGGATGTCGCAAAGGTCATAATTCTGGAAAAAAGGTCACAAGACAACTTTTTCAGTGCAATTGTAACTTTGTACAGTCACTAAATGAACTGTTGTAAGTTGAGAACCACTGTAAACAGTAAATAAGATTGAAATAACACCAGTATAACAATTATTGTCCCCTAAATATGTGGAAAAAATAGCTTTTAGTAAACAGTATTAATTTAATCCTATAAACTGTTATTCAGTAATTCTACATTAAACCAGATTATACTTTATAAACTAATCATAGATCTTAATTAATCTGTAATTAAAGTAGCTATATTATACAGTATATGCTCACATAGTCAGCTAGATGTTTATACTGGATTTGGTATTTTTGTCCACCTATCATGTCCTTCCAAAGGACCTGAAATAGGTAGATGTTAAATAATATTAAAGGTATTGTTGCATGATGTAAATTGTTCCAAATAAAGCTATCTTTTGCAATTGACGGATGATGATTTTGTCAATGCCAATGGTATTCAAGTGGTTCTCCCAATGTTTTGGAATTGTACCCCATACTCCTATTACTACTGGTATTATTTTTATATTTTTGTTACAACCATTCTACTTATATTTGCAGATTTTGATATTTTATTGTTTTCTCTAGTTCTTTCTTTTCTCTTCTGTTGCCTCCAGATATTGTAATGTCCACTATCTACACTTTTGTGTTTTTTCATCAACAACTGTTATCTGGGATGTTGTGTGGCAGATACTTGTCTGCTTAAATTTCAAAATCCCAGAACACTTTAGCTTCTTCATTTTCTGTTCCTGTTTTGTGATTGTTATGCTTAGTCAAACAGTCAGCCAAAGGTTTAGAGTAGAAATGGCATTTTTATCCACTTATCAAGTCCTTTCCAAGGACCTGGGATAGACAGATGTTACTATCTGATGGTGTAGGAGGTTTTGTTGCAGGATGTAAGCTTTTGCAAAGCTGGAAAAAAGCCATTACCATCATTATGAAGGGAAAGTACACACGGGTGAATGAAGACAAAGAATAATTTAAAAAAAGGATATATAGAGAAATTTAATTCACTGTGTAAAGAGGGCATGCCATATATCCAACTGACTATTATGAAAACAGAATGTTGAGTTGGATAAGCTTTTTCCAAGTTTCAGCCTGGTCCTTATGGTGTTACCTTGATTTTTTTCAGTCAAAATATTTTTATTTCATCGATAGATTTAACACAAAATTGTGTCACTTTTATGTAGGTGGCATATGAGTGCACATATAGAGATATGAACCTTATGGCTATGGCTACTTATGGAGGAAAGTGTCACAAAAAATACAGAAACAAGAACCAATATAGTAGATACAATATAAGTAGAAACAACATCTCAGTACAGTTAGTCCTGAATATTAATCCCTATACACAGACAAATGTTTAGGGTGAGGGACTGGAAATCAAAGTTCTTGGAATAAAAATCTCTGATTGGTTCAATGGCAAATGACATACAAATCCTCTTTACAAGACAAAAGCGATTTGTGAAACAATTTGAGCTTTAGACTTGTAACTTTTCACCCCTTTTGACGAAACAGATGCAGTAACAACTAGAAATGTCAAATTCTTGGCAATGTGGAAAGAAACCAGTCTGAAAAACTCTTTTCTAACATTTACACATACGGGAAACAGAATCTTGACACAAATTCACACTTCATGAAATCCATTTCAAGCAGAACTATTAACTTTTGCTGCATATTTTTAAATAAAAAGTCTATATTAGTCATTCTGAATTTACAACACTTATTAACACTGCAATAGGAATAGCTACAGAATTTGAAATGAAGCCAATTTTTCTACTGGGTTCTTAATATATAAACTGCCTTGAGAGGACTGTATGTTCAAAGGTAACTAAAAATACTTTAAAGTGTTAATGTAAATTAAACACATTTGGCCTAGAATCTGGAAGTGCAATTATGACCCAAATGCACAAAAGAAGAAATTGGCAAACTTGCAGAGAAATACATACCCCTTTCACCTAACATTAAATATTTATCTTTTAGAAGATGAGCTCAGCTTGAGGGACTCTTTACCTTTTACAGTAAAGATAATTGCCTGAAACTATTCTTAGGTAATGTGTAGAACTAAAGTCATTTTGGAGGGTAAGCTAGCAATTCTTTCCCTGAAGAATTCCACAGAAGAGATACTGCCAGTTTCTCAACCCCAGTCTCCCTATGTCTTTTCCAACAAGGACTATGATATGGCCAGGAAAATGTTTTCCTTTGATTGATCAATATTCAGTTAAGGGATTATTTCATACAGTGGATATGGAAACCCCTAGTTCAAATGCAAACATAATTCATAGTTATCAAAGCATGAGAATTCAACTTGTGGTATTTTAGATATTGATAAACCACAAATCTGAGCTTTTTCAGAGAAGCATGATCTAAAATTCAATAATATTAGAGAACCCTGTGATTACCTATCACTGAAACAACTTTCTCTAGACTTCCATAAAGGATAAGTTAAACTGTAGTCCAACATAGAAAATAAACATCTTGATTTATATTAGGCTACCATACATTGGTTACAAAAATTGAATTACCACCAGATCAGGGGTGGGTTCCGGATATTTTTGCTGCCGGTTTGCTGAAGTGCGCACGTGCGCAGAAATAAAAAACTAGCTTCTGCACATGCGCAGAAGCAAAAATTAACTTCTGCGCATGCACAGAAGCAAAATCAAAGATGGCAGCGCCCACAGAGACACCAACGAGGCCGGCTCTGTGACGTCATTGCCAAGTTACTACTGGTTCTATAAAACCAGACAGAACCAGTAGGAACCCACCTCTTCACCAGATGTTAGCAAAATTATTCATAAAATTCTAAATCATTGTAGCCATTTAGTGATCCTCTAGATTTGCAGAGCAGATACAATTTTGCAGCCCAGATATGGTATCATTATAACAAATGAAGCATTGCAGCAATATCTTTAAATGGATGAGATGCCCAGAGTATCCTGAAATGATAATCCTGCCTATTTGTTCTTCGTTTAAGACGCATGAACACACGGGTGGTATTTTTCACAATGTTCTGGTATTTATTAATAAAATACAGTTCAAAGAATAGCTACATTACTGATAGTCAATTTGGGCTTTCCAAAATGTCTAACCACAGATCATGGTCTTAATATAATACTTATGGAAGATTAATGGAAACTAGTCACCACCTCATTTGTTTGTAAGTGCATCTTAAAAGGATTCATCAAAGGATTTGGCACCATGCTGCATACTACAAATAATCTACAGCAGCTGCACTTTTAGATAACTGATATCATGTGCTTCGTTATTGAGATTGTATCTATTTGTCTTCTCATTTTTGTGGTTCTTTAGATCTCAAGGATCCTAAGAAATTCTTGCGCATATACCATTTGGTTAATTTCTTTTTCCTGAATAACAAACAATGCCCATATCCTTTACATTCTTGTTTTTTATGACTATTGACCATCAACAGTCTTTTATACTGTTTATCAATCCCATGCTGCACATTTCTAAATTATCCTTGGTTTAATATAACTATTACTTTCCAAATATGAGAGTGTTTAAAAATGATTTGATTGTCATTGTGCTCATTATTTTTAAATGTGGAAAATATTCAATCTCTTTTCATCATAACCTAAACTCATCAGGTTATACCTATTGTTTCATAATAATTTGATTAATTTGTCTGATATGTTAAAAAAAATTCAAAGTTGTATAGTTAGTTATGTAGTGTGTACATTATCTTCTTATCAGTTGTGATCAGTCTCAATAAAGTTGCTAAATAGTCTACGATTAACAGAACTGCCAAATATACTTACTTGGGATTCTTTTGACTATCCTTAATTCATATAGTACAAAAATAGAATAGAATTGTTTATTGGACAAATAAGTAACCAAATTTTATTGTGTTATTTCTGTGCTTTACAAATGTTCTTCCAACATTTCTGAATATTCCGTATATACATATTTGATTGCTAAAATTCAGGGTAGACTGAGTTGGTTATATAAAGTGAGATGCTGGAAGGTAGCAAAAAGTTTTTAGGGGGGAAAATTAAAAATAAGAAAATGTGACATTGTTATTTTTAATTACTTTAGTTAGTTTTGAATGGTTTTTCTTCCTTCCTTCCTTCTGATAGTGCAGTTGGATGAAAATAATATGACTACCATTCTAATGTAATGGTAAACATATTGATTTCTTTTCTGAATTCATTCACTTTTTTTTTAAAGGAATGGATATAACCCTATTTAATACAATTTAAATATTTTACAAATTAAAACACAAATTATGACATTATACTAAAAATCTATTCAACCTTTGTACAAGTGGGATGATATTGCTTTGCAAATAATTGGATCAAGCAGATGTTATGTTAAAGTGTTCTTTTGCAGGCCATGAGTTGGAAGGAATGTAGGCCTGCAAAAACTGCATTGCCGTCTTTGCTGATCGTTTCCAGTAAGAAAACGGATTGATGTTTCTCTTACTGTTTTACTGTGAGGAATGCTAAGGAATGTAATAGATAGAAAGGATATCTCTATTGAGTATCATCTGCTGGCAGGGAAACAGCCACAGTCACTGTCCATAATGTATAATTGGACTGACTTTGGCAAAGGTTGGCAAGTATCTGGCATGGAATGTTAACAGCCAGGTGTTCAATCACTCCTACAGGCCAAGCAAAATCTTCTAGGCAATAGTAGTTGGAGGCTTAACAGTACTTAGAGCACTCTGAAATGGCCATTAAGGATTTAGCACACTCCAGTCTTTAACTATCAATAAAATATGCTAGATGGGGTCCCTGGAAAAAAAATGTGGTGGAGGAAGAATACAATTTTAGAAGAACAAAAACTAAATATGAATTTAAATTGATTCATCTGAAGACTAGGACTAAGACAAAAGCAACTTCATGGTGTTATATGACATGTAACACTATTTACTGTGACACATTTACAGCATGGTTTGGAGAATGAATCCCATGACATGTAATCCTATGCCTTTTTCTAGGTACAAGATTGATACTACATTAGGTACTCTCTGTATGTTTTCATATTGGTTTTTTTTTATGTCTTCTTTGTTGTTTTAATGTTTTATATTCTAGGGTTATGTACACCACCTAGAGTCACTATGTGAAATGGGTGACTATACAAATGTGATAAATAAATATTTCAAGTCTAATGTACTTATAATTTGTAATGGGTCATGTGGCCAATCACTTGTACACTGAACTTATTAAAATCCACTGATAACTGCTAGTGGAACCTGTACAGTTGAAAGACTTCTTCTAATGAAATTATCTCATCTGAAAAGCATATTGCTAAGCAACACACTTAGGTGATTATTTTTGTTTGTGTTGTCCCTAAAAATCACAATTTTTCAAACATTTTCGAGAAGGAACACTATTTAACTGACCAATGTGACCATAATCTGTTTACTGTCAAGCTTTGAAATTCATATCTGCTTAGGTGATACTATACAAAAAAAATATGTCTGGAAAATGTCAAATTGAAGTTTCCCAGAAGAAACTTCAGACAACAGACCTTCAACATGAGTCTAAATTGCCAGAACAAATGAAGAACAGAGTAATTAGCACATAATATTAGAGCAAGGATACAGAACAGACATTAGGTTCTGTTATCTGTTTCATTGAATTACCTCTGAGGTTTTTTTTTAGTATGGAAGTAAAAGCCAATGCTTGAATTATATATTCTAACCCTATTTTTCAGGATAGGATCACTGCACATCAAACAGAAGTCATGTGATTTTCCATAGTTCTTCTGCCCACTGTGGCAGTATCATCAAGAAAGCTGCAGCAAGAATGTAACTTAAAACGGAGTTCATTCTACAAGCCTTTTTAGACACTGTGAGATCTCCACAAAATGGAACAGTTTAAGTTGAACCTGTGACATACACTTAGACAAGTCATTCCCTAATTGAATATTATAATATACAAGATTATATTGTAATATTAAAAATTATCAATATAATTGATTATCAATATAATACTTACAATATGATATAAATATTATAACATATACAATTATAATATTAAATTATAATCAACTCAGGAATTACTATCAATAATAAACAAATAAACATAGGCATGCACCAAGAACTCAGTTCAGAACATCAGTTCAGCAAAAATTAACTGATCAACAGCATGCTTTTATTCTTTGTCCTGCATTAAAAACCATTGACTACCTCAATGGGCAGAGTTATCCCATTTTTTAAAGTAAGAAATTATCACCTGCATGTCAGTTGTTCACAGGGGTGGGTTCCTACTAGTTCGGACCGGTTCTACCGAGTAGGTAGTAGACCGCTGGTGACGTCACAAAGCTGGTTCTGCTCCGTGGGTGCCACCATCTTTTTTTTATTTTTTATTTGGGGGGGTCGAAATTTTTTTTGAGGTTTTTTGGGACTTTTTTTTTCTTTTGCGCATGCACAGAAGTCAAGTTTCCGGCACTGTGCATGCGTCGCCATCTTGTTTTTGGCCTTTTTTGGGGTGTACCCACACGGCACGGGAGGCAGCGAATCGACAGCAAGGTAAGTTAGAACCCACCCCTAGTTGTTCACAATGTAAGAATAGCAGCAGATTTAATAACTGCTTGATCAATTCAGTATCTAGTTGTATGAGACTAATGCTATGCTAAAGGAACTTGCTTACCAAGCCCTTTGGAATCCAGCAATGGTACTAAGATCATTATTGAAATACTTTTGTGGAAAGAGCCTGCTAAATCTGGCTTGAGGTGGCATATATGTACCATATGATAGTTGGATTAGATCCCAGATGAACAGCTGGATTATATCATGTAGGTATTTCTTGTATGTGTTAACATTAAAATTAAAAACTGTCATTATAAGGATAAATATTTCTTGTTTTGAAATTTAAATCTTTTTACTTACAGTACTATTTTTAGTGTAGGATAAATATTTACGTGATCTCTAATTACATTATTTCATATAAATTAAATTAGTCACATATATGTTTGAAAACAATATAAAGCTAAGAGATATATTGAGCAAATTGTGACAAAAGGCATTCATTCTGCACTATAGACTTTTATTTAGTTAAAATAGAGTGGTGATATTCTTCTTTATGATGTGCAATGCAAAATGTTTTTTACACTGTACATTGTGTCCATTTTATATTGTGTATTGTGTTGGGTGTTTTATAGTCTACGTTTACTGAAAATTTGTGAAATCTAAGTTAATAAAAGTATTAAATTCCAGCATGTGCAGAATAATGATTCTCCATATAAAAATGAATAAACATTTTAACTTACATTGTATAATGAAGATTAAATGGATACAAATGATGAAAACTGATCTGGAGGAACGAATGATTTGATGAAAAATAAAATGCAAATGCTAGTTTGCTATTACAGCTTCATATTACATCCTTGAAATCCATATGGGGTTTCACCCAATCCCCTAAAATATTTCCATTAAATTCACTGTAGTTTGATATTTGTTGACAAAAACTGAAAGCCAGTGTGACAAAAAGTTAATTTTATAAAATCTAGAGGGTTCGATTTCAGCAGAAAAATGGACTGGAACATTAAAGACTATAGCTCTTTCGTCAAATTAATATCTCTGGTCACCAGAATAGAACTTTGAAAAAGAATAAACAGTGGAAAACCAATGACAATAATTTCATTAATCATAATCTAATATTGTAGATTAAATAGAAATTGATCAAATGGAGGTTTTGTTTTCTTTCTTTGTTTCATTTTTTAATTATTTTATTTCCATTTTTAATTAGAAAATGTAAATATTTTTGGCTTAAGTTGACAGAAATGTTTTCTTTCTCTCTTTTTCTCAGGAAGTATTTGGCTTTTGCTAAGATTAGCTTGGTATGAGAACTCCCAACTAATCAAAGAATGAAACTATTCATGATTGTTAGATACTTACCAGCTCTTTGGTCCATTGCTGTTATCTGCAAACTTGAGAAGATTTTAGCTGCCTGCTTGTTTGGCAATTGTTTTTCAGAGAATAAGGAGAAGATAAGAAAGAATAAGAGACAAAACAGGGCAATTAAAAGTTGTAGCTGGCAGAAATAAACACAATTTCAAGATAACTTTTGCAGCAGAAAAATGTCATGCTATGTGTGAAATGGTTATATCACTGATCTGGGAAATTGAACAGTTTGGTTGCTTACATATACATTGAATCTATTTAAGTCAAAATGTTAAAAAAAATTAAGATTACATGACTAACTTTACCCACAATCTCTACTCCTTCACCTTTCTACATATATTCATAACTTTCAATCTGATAAAGATTATAGCAAATAAAGTAATATAACAAAGAATAAAAATTATAACAAAGAATTAGAATCCTCATTTTGTTTAAATAATAGCAAATTATATAAATATCAGTAAGAATATAAATACTTCTTACATTACAGTTAACATAAAACTAATATTTCACACTTATTGGATCCCGTTAATTTATATAGAAAAGAAATTACTATTCTTGGAAATACAGTGAGAATAATTCATTAAAGTTTAATTTATAATATATAAACTGCGTTCAGAGATTGTTATATTCTGGCACGAAAGAATTATACACAATCATCGATTTAGGACCACAACTGAGCTTAGCAAATTTCTGTTGCAAAGCGAGACAGTTAAGTGAGTTTTGCCTCACTTTATGACCTTTCTTTCCAAGGTTGTTAAGTACCGTATTTTTCGGAGTATAAGACGCACCTGAGTATAAGACGCACCTGAGTTTTTTGGGAGGAAAATAGGGGAAACAATCTGCCTACCAGGTATTCATCTGGCTAGC
>JANHFT010009296.1:15095-39230 GCA_032467955.1 Pseudoxenodon macrops
TTTGATCCCCCAGTCACATGACCACACTAAGCCACGCCCACAGAACCGGTAGGAAAAATTTTACATTTCACCCCTGGGCTAGGCCAATGTATGATTTAAATTGGGGTGAAGGTGGGAGGAGGGAGGGGAAGACCGTGACTATGCAGATGCAGGTTACATAAGAGTCAGATTACAAGTGTCATTGATGAATAATTGTACAGCAGTATATTAAAACCCATTGTTGAAACATTCAGAGGTTAAATGAAACGTTTTGATTATAAGTGAATTCAGCAATGTCTTGCTCAGTGGTGCGTTTTTCTCCCAAAACACACATTTTGAAGTCTGCCACAGAGAGTCCTGGTTAGAATGCTCTGATAATACTTCATCCTTTTTTTGAGTCCGGATGTTAAATTTGTGTCTACTAGTTTTTGTGCAAAAATTTGTTCCATTTCTAATCCAGAAGGAAATTGTTGATAGATGATCACATTAGAACAGTGGTTCCCAACGTGGGGCCCACGCCCCACGGGGCAATTTGATTTTTAATGGGGGCATTTGCAACCTTGTTTAAAGCAAGTTTAGGATCCTTTTAGGATTCCTCCGGGTGAGTAGGAGTTCACTTTTTGAATAGTAAGAATTATATGTCACAGGGGGGGGGCATCAGTATTTTAGAGATGTTTATGTGGGGCATGGTCAAAAAAAAGGTTGGGAACCACTGCATTAGAAGAACAACATGTGAAGGTGGCTCTGGTCTTATGCGTGTGCTTTTTGGGGTCTGTGATGTTGCTGTTGATGTACATGTGGGGGCAAAATAAACATCTGGGTTTGTTGTAGGGTCTAGTTTCCATTATTATCCTGTTTTTACCTCTTGTAAAGAGCTTCAGGTTGGGTTGCTGCTTGTATGCAAGTATGGATATTACAGCTAGTGCAATATAGACCATAGCTTATTAATGATGCATTTGCATATGCATCAACTGTGAGTTATAGTTAATAACCAATCATGTTCTGTTTCTGTAGTACAGCTTTTAATAGATCTTCCCTACTAAGAGTGCTTTTTCTAAGAAATTCCTTATATCATTCCATTATTGGGATGTAGATGTTTGGATGTTTTACCGTGCTGTATATATAATTCTGCAGAGAAATACATACTTGGGAGACTCAATTACACATATTGTAGCACTTGCTAAGGACACAGATATTTTTGAATAAAATAAAGTATATCAAGAAGAAAATGTATGTGGTTGCTGAGGATTGACAGTAACTTCATAATATATAATCAATCAATCAATACATACATACATAATCTTATTTTATTTATTTTATCTTATTCTTAACAGGAGGCACAAACTGTAGAAGCCTGCGTGTAACTCTGTTGTGGATTGGTCTGTCATTTGGCTCCATTGCTGAAAATACTGTGCCAGAAAAACAAGAGCATTCGTACGTCAGCAATCACCCATTTGTCCTTGACTTCTTCTTCTTTTTTAACCACAAGGAAGAAATCATCTCTGCCAGCATGACTGGCTGGCTGGCACAGTTACTGCCATCTTCTGGAGATGATTTGGTTTTACAAGCCGGTGAATGGAAAGAAAGTGGGTTAACAGTGTGTCAACAGTGATGGTTGAAGATGCTTGGGAAAAAGATGTTGTTAAAGTTCAGAGATTAAAGCCAAAAAATGAACATTTATTTAAAAATTCTGAAATCACAATCAAATGGCCACCCTCATCAGTCAGAACTTGATTGCTCTTCAATTCTTTTGTACCACTGTAGTCCAAAGATACAAGGGCACGTTATTCTCATTGCTGAAGCAATACCCTTCCTTCTGCCTGTTGAAACTGGTGGCTGAATTCTTATGCTGGTAGGAGAGTTCTGGTGCAAAACAAAAGAGAAGGGTCAATGTCACCCTTTTGGGAGGATATGCCACTTACATGCTTGCCTGTTATACCTACAGGGGACAAGCCACAAGCTGCTGCAGCCTAACTTTGGAAGAACAGAGTCTCAAGTTGCCAGTCCTTCACCCCACTCCTGGTTCAAGATAGAATAGGTAGATGTAGTCTTCATAAGGAAACAAATTAAGCCCTTGCTTACTGTTTTGTTTTCCTTCCCATTTCTTTCTATCTTTCACCTTCCCCGAAGCACCCTCAAAGAATCAAAGGCGCCCTAACTCTGCCTTTTAGGTCCTGCTTCGCTCCCATAACACAGATAGCAAACACCATGATAGGAATGAACAGCTCCAGAAACAGATTTCTATATCAGAAGTTTCTGAGTCATAATAGCCATATGTTATCCCTGTACTGACACTCCTATTTTCTGACTGGAGCCCATGACTGTTGTTATTTTTGCATGCCTAACTCTACCATCCCACTCATGACAGGATAATTCAGCAGTCAACACAGTGAACAGTTTTGCCGGAATATTGGCAACTGCAGCATCAAATCAGGCTCAACACTTGGAAACTTCATGGCTGCATCCATGGAGATTTAAGGGAAAACACAAAAATGATTTTCTACTGTCTTCTTTTAATTTTTTAAAATATCCCAGTTAATTTACAGGCCTGCATTTACTGCTGGTCTCCCTTCCAAGTACTAATCACATCACACCTTGAGCTTAGGAAAGTCTGACATGAACAATATATGACTATTTCTTTTTTGTATATCAAATTCTACTATGCACACGCTTGCATTCCCATAAAATAAGCTACTCTGATAATACCTACTGGTAAGCTTTAAACTGTGTCTTGGAGACATTTTAGATGTAAGAGATTAGAACTGATACCAATAGAAGAGAATGTATGTAGATCAGGATTGAACTGTGGAATCCTTGGTGCTGAGACTGGTTTCTTGCTTGCAGCATTTTGCTACCTGACTAGGTCAACTTCTTTAATGCTGGAAGCCAGTGAGGTTTGCTTTCTGTTTATAAAGAAGCTTGTCCTGTCAGTGTTGTTGGAAATATGGTTTTCTCCTTGGTAGGTCCTTGACTAGGCTGTTGTTTACTACTTGTTTGTCTGCAAGAAAACAACCAAGCTCAGCGACACCAAAAACTCCGCAGGTTAGAAATGATTGTTATGTTTTGCCTTTCAGTTTAAATAATAACCAATGTGCCTTGCAATATTAAGATTAAAACAGTATTATGTCTCCCACAATGTGTAAGAATTCAGAGACAGCAGATCGCATGGCTATTGAATTTTTTTTCTAATTCTCCCAATTGGGAGAATGGAGGGTAGGACAGAAAGGTTTCAGGCACCTATGGCAGCTGTTAAAGGAGAGCTTGTGGGGCAGTTTAATCATTCAGAGACAAATGGAAATGTCAAGGTAATCACCTGAGTGATCAATTACTCCTGAAACAGATTGGAAGCCAGTGAAGCTGTGACAAAAAGAAGAATATGCTCCCAAATAAAAGGAATGCATTCAGGAGAAACATGTTGCTACTACTATATTAAAGTCTCACAATAATTAAATTATAAACCATCTGAAGCAAAACCTCTCTTTCTCGAAGAACAATGTAGCTGGTAAACCCACAAAAACATAACCATAGTTTGCTGGAACTCCTGCTAGGCAAAGCTCAGTTCAGAGTCATTTCTGATCTAAAAATTGGACAGGAAAATATAACCTATTTGACACTTGGTAAAAATCCCTATTGCCAGATCAGCGGTTCCATTAACTCAGAAACTCTTCTCTGAACAGCTGATTTTTATCTATTAAATTTCCCTGATTCTGGCTTTAGGCACAAGTTCAGAGCCTAGATACCCTTCAACCTGCGGTAGAGATATCGATGGGTCATCAACTCACTCCAAATCTTCAGACAACCATTTCAATGATTGTTTTGATGATGCTATGGGAATCCTGAAGGACACCCTCAATTGCCTCAGATAATTCCCTAATGTCCTATCTAGGGCTGCCCTAAAGTATTGTTGTAGGACTATTTGGGATGGCAGCACTGTTTGGGGATAGTGGCAGGACTGGAGGAAGTGGAGGGATGTGGGTTTCCCAGAGACACAGCACACACTGCAGTTTGTGTTGGACAAATTCCTGGAAAACCAGGTGGAGAAAAGGCCATCACTGGTCTACTCACTCATGGCCCTGCCTTCCTCCTGCAAAGCCTTGGAAAGCACCAGCAGCTTCCAATGCACTGAAACCCACAGACCAGTTCTCTAGGGGTGCTTCTAGTACGTACTCCATACATAGTCACCATCAGAAAGAAAATGGCAAAAGCTAGCTGCCAGCAGTAGGGGGTGGTAGGAGTAGGTGGCAGAGTCAGGACAGCCAAAAGGACAGAGTTGGAGTGGGAGATAAGGATGGCATTGTCCTGACCTAACAACTGCAACAAGGACCATTGGGACTCTTATCGCTAAGCAGTGCAGTCCCAGGATATTTTATGTAATGACTGCATCACTAAGTGATGGAAATTCCAACCCCAATTGCTGTTTTAAGTTGGGGGCTACCTGTATACATATTCAACAAACAACCAATAATGTACCATAGGAAGATGAGGGTTAGGGTCCTTCCATCTTCACGATAGATCTACAATTTGAGGGGGCTGGGAGTTTTAAATCTCCATGCAACCCCTCTGATGGGATTGCATAGCAGCTCTTTCACCCTTTCAGCTCCAGGGGTGATGAGACTTGATCCCCTACCAGAGGACCTGTTTATGCAATACAGGTAGTCCTCAATTTACAACAGTTCACTTAGTGACCACTCAAAGTTGCAACGGCACTGAAAAAAGTGACTTATATGACCATTTTTCATAGTTATGACTGTTGACCATAGTCACACGATTTACATTTGGATGCTTGACAACTGATTCATATTTATGATGATAATAGTGTCCAGGGGTCACAAGAATTATCTTTTGTGACCTTGTGACAGTCAATGGGAACTTCAGATTCACTTAACAACTTTGTTACTAATTTAACAACTGCGGTGATTCGCTTAACATGTGTCAAGAAAAGTCATTAAATGGCACAAAACTCATTTAACAAATTTCTCACTTAGCAACATAAATTCTGGCCTCTATTGTGGTCGTAAGTTGAGGACTACCTGTAATCCAGTTGATACTGTAGCAGGTATGGACATGAATTTCCAGCTACTAAGGGGAAAGCAATAAAGTGAAGCACAATGTGTGGCTGGATAATATGTAGAAGGCTGTGCAGGTGCCAGGTATTTTGAGGTCAGCATCTAAGCTTTTATTGTATTGCCCTATTAACCCTTGGAGGGACTCAAGCCCATTGCATTTTATATTGAGCTACAGCAGGGGGTGTCAAACTCCCGGCACGTGGGCCGGATGCGTCACATGCTGGCCACCCCCATGCCCAGTTTAGCGAAGGGGAAAGTCCTGATACGTCACATGACACTGCCGTGATGCTGTGAGTTTGATATCCTTGAGCTGCAGCTTTGCACAGAATCATTTCCGTTCTTGTCTAGCCCAGGATAGAGACAGGAGAAACGCAGTAGCCATTGCTGTGTTGTCTCTGTTTTTTAGCTACTCTTGTAGTCGTTGCAGCTGTTGTGTGGGAGCCCAACCAGACAATGATGGCCTTGAAGAGTCAGTGTTCTAATAAACAGAGCAGAAAAGCAGCCTCTCCACATTCCTTTAGAATATCTAATGTTGAGCAATAAAACCTAAAGTAATCCATTAAAATACCAGATGGAATATTAGTTATGCAAGAGACGGAACAACTGGAGAGCATTGTTGACCTGCTCGGCGCAATCTGAAAGAGATCAGCGCCTACTTGAGTTGGACAGGCTCGCTATTAGGCATAAAGAGCTGGCTGCCTTGGGCAGAAAACTCAGGTAGGTATGACAGAATAAAATCTGAATTTCCATCTTCTTGAGTCAATGTTCCTCTCCCCCAGGTTGCCTAATGTTAATCTGAGTTACCTTTTCATCCCACCCTAGACCCCAAGCTGCCAGGCCTAAGGCAGTTTAGAAAGGACTGAATAAACATCCTAAGCAACCCTAACCTGAAAAACAACTTCAATCTAGATGAATATATTTCAGCTCCCAGAATTCTCATTCGTGGCTATGCTAGCTAACTGGGAGGATTCTGGGACTAGCAGATAACATGGGCGTTCTTGCACTGCAGCATTTGTCAGCAAACATGATATGCGATGTGCTGGGCTACTAAACCCAAATTTCCACAAGATGGCAGCCAAGAGATACAGTAAACCCTAGAACAGAGGCAAGGGAGCAGCAGTTACCTGAAAGACAGCACAGCCTGTGCTATGTTCCCACCCACCAACTCCTAAACTGACGACCTCAGGCAGCAAAGGAGACAGCTTGCCCTGAGGCACTGCAAGGTGGTGGGGAGAAACTGCAGGGTTGTCTGGCTAATTTCGGAACACGACAAGGAGTTGGAGTGGGGGAGAAACTTTCCCCCCAATGCAGCAAAACCTCTTGGATGGCCCTCTCTATGCTAATACTGGTTACATCTGGCAGAGAGATTCATACATAGCTTTCTTTTAAGTGCATGAACTCTCCCTCCCAAGAGCTCAGTTGCACCGCTGAAAAGCTCCTGTAGTTAGTTGGCTTTCTATAATACTGTAGGAGAAGCATAATCCAGGCCACAAATTGCTTCTGGCAGTTTCTCTCTGGAAATTAAATATGATCAGTAGCAATTGATAGCCAGACGTTGTTTGCTACAAATATATTTCAAGACGAGATGAGTTTGCAGGTATTTCAGCGCAGAAGCCAGACCGGATCTGAAGACTGAGGTGCTTAAGCCTATCTGTGATCACACTGGAAGAAGAGGCCGATTTAAGGAGTAAAGAAGGACAAACTCTTCCACTTGAGCAAGGCAAAAAAAGAAAGGGCTACTGAAAAGCAGAGCCACAGAAGAAAAAAGACCCAGCTATCAATGTGCTTCTTGGGATCCTTAAAACATATCCCATCCCCACAGAACATCTTAAGTCATAAAACCAAATCTGCTGCTATCAAGTCTTACTTGGTCCCTAAATCCTAAACCTATTTGGCTTAGGTTCCTATACACACATAAGAGTCATGATCACCAAAAAAAAATCTATCATAAACTGAGCTGCTTTTTCTCCCAGTCCTCTATAGTTTGGTTTAACCTTAGAATAGAATTCCACTTTCATCCTGTCAACTGAAGGATGGAGCAGCAGGAGGCCCTGGTCATCCATTTGTGCAGGCACCCTCCCATGTGTGTGTGTGTGTGTGTTTTCAATGTTGATTCTGATGAATACCTAGACCTGGGGTCTGCAACCTGTGGCTCCGGAGCCACATGCGGCTCTTTGGGCCTTCTGCTGTGGCTCCGTCACCCTGTCATGGCAGAGGGATGTGGCAGCAGTGGCATGGCCGGAGCCTTAGTGCGGGAGCGAAGTACTCTTGCACTTGCCTTTACACAGCAACAGCATTCCGCCTTCATTCCGGTACATTTGCTTTTGCTGCCAGCAAAGAGGACTGGGAGAGAAGGCTGGGGTGGACCTTGCGGGGTGGGGGCCATACCCCAAGCCTGGCCTTCCTCGTCCCTGTGACACTCGTCCCACCTCCATGCTCACCCAGGTTTTGTGGCTCCCAGTGTTTTGTTTTCTGTGGGAAATGAGCCCAAGTGGCTCTTTGAGTGTTTAAGGTTGCAGACCCCTGCCCTATACTGTCGTTTTGAGGGAGGAAGTTGAAATAGTTTATGACCAGGATGTGTGGGGTCTGTTGATATTTTCATAGCCCTTCTCATGCCTTCTCAGGCTGGGGTGTGTATTACAACAGTGAGTGCCTGAGTCAGTCAACCACTGTTTCAGACACAAAACTGCAGAGCATTTGGTTATTTTGACTGAGAGTAGGACAAGATGAAAATGGTAGCAATATTGGTCAAGCAATGCCACAAGAGTTTGGATAATTATGTATCAACTTTTGATTTGCTGGTGTGGTAAAGACTGATATTAATATCCATTTCGTAATAATGCATACACAGATCTGTGTGAGTTTGTGTTTGACCTCTGCATGAGTTTGTCTTTCAACCTTCCACTAACTTCAACTAATATTTTGGATATATCTTGTTTATTCTAATAAACCAACATATTGCACACCTAAATGTCAACTAGATATTGTTTGTTTATCAAAAATATGGACCTGATCAAACAAACATTCTATAAAGTTCCAGTGGCAATTATCCTCAAGAAGTATTATAGGATCTGGCCCAAGCATGGAAACTCATCTTATTAATATTTTAATAGAAACCTCTGTATTGATGCAAGATTTCTGCCTGGAGAATTCAAAATTTAAGCAAATAAGGGTTTATTGGAGCTGTGGAGATTAGAAATGAGTGTACTAGATAAAATTAATGATAATTCCTTACATTTCCCCCAGAAGATTAATTGTGTGTTAGATTAAAACCCCATTAAATTCAGTAAGATATGATTGTTAAAATTGTTAGCATGTAGGGAATAAAATTAACCAAACATTTCTTTACCAATATAAAAAATGTTGGCATCTCCTCTGACATTTGAAGGTTTGATTATGAAAACATTTGAGGTGCTTGAAATACATATTATATAAAACCTGCCCTGATTAAACCTTCAGTAAGGAGGTGTGCATGGTGGGTTCGAAAAATGCTGCTACTGACATAATGATTTATAAAGAATATGTTGATTTAATAACAGGAGAACTTAAACACAAAGCTGTCCTATAAAAGATAGGTTGTTCCCTTGGCTAAATGGCATTAAAATTTGTGAAAAAAAGTGAAAGCTTTCTAAAGAAAGTTAGATTAAAAAACAGCTACCTGCCTTTTCCCCTGGGTGAGGTAAATAGTAGCTGGAGGGGAGAGTAATTAACATTGGACAAACAGGTTTACATTAAATGTATGTAGAGTTGGAACCATAGATCAGCAGGACCACCTATTCCCAAATGCGCCCATCAATTATGATCCTCAACAGGAACAGTTCTCTGGTTGCTTGTAATCATCACACCTAATGAGAAATATGTTCTGGCATTTAAATCAGTAGAACTTTTACACCTACTAAAATCTTTTTCCCCCTATGATTGTAATTGTTATAGTATCTCTCCCCCCCTTCCTGTCTTCTGTTCAATCATGTCCGATTCTCAGAGACTGACTGGGCCAGTCCCTGCCGGTTTCTTGGCAGATGTGGTTTGCCATTACCTTCTTCCGAGAGCTGAGATTAAAGTGACTTGCCCAAGGTCATACATCTGGCTTCATGCCCAAGGCAGGACTAGAAATCATAATCTCCTAGTTTCTAACCTGATTCCTTTAATTGCTACACCAAGCTGGCTCTCAGTCTCTTGTTTTATGGTAATGTCAATAATGTTAAAATACACTCTATTTTAAATGTTAGAGTGGCAATTTATTGGTTTTATTCTTTGTATTTCATGTTGAAATCAATGACTAAATGTGAGAGCTTCTTCTGTCAGGATCTGAAACAGACAGCCTGAGACTGGATTAGAGACTGAAATAGTACAATCATAAGACCTAGGAATAAACCATCCCTACCACCACCATCTCCAAAAGTTTCAATCTGGTTGTATCATGCAGGTAGAAAAAGAATACAAGAATTTCAACCTTTATCCCAAAGGTGCTTTTTCCCCCCAAAGGCAACTGGACTTTCTTTGTTTTGCTTGAAGACATTTTGCTTCTCATCCCTTGGAATAACAAAGAAAGTCCAGTTGCCTTTGGAAAAAAGCACCTCTGAGACATCCATTGACTGAGAACCTCCACTGACAATTTCAGTCTTAATTTCACTATAAATGGGGGCTGAAATGTTGCAGTTACTGAAATGCTTTCATAACAGCTTCATTACTTTTTACATAAAAAGTCAGTTTATCAGAGATAAGCATCCTGCAATGTCTACTGGAATTTGCTTCCAGTTGTAGTTACTGCTAAGAGAAGTCTTGTTCGTTTACCATGTTAAAAAATTCATTTGTACAATTTGCTGCCTAATTTATTTAAATTTAATAATAATTAACAATAATTTAGAATAGTGGATTGGGTATCATTTTATGTATGTATGTATTTGTTTGTTTATTATTTTTAAACAAATTTACATGGCCTCACACGTGGTAACTCACACACAGTGACTCTCACATGGTGATGCCAGGAGGTTGACAAAATTAAAAATTCACATTACAATAATTCTTTTTTAAAATTTCTATATTAATCTGGAGTTTGGGAAAAAATATCTTTGATCCTTTCTTTCATTCCATTTCATTGATGAACCTGCAGTTATGTTCTCCATGGTGTAAGTATGTTTGAGGTAAAACCTTGAATTCCTGCATCATATTGTGGAAAGGATAGGCTCATTAATAACTTCTATAAATCAAATATAGTATTCTTTCACCAAAAGGCTTGCTTTTTGTTACTGGAGAATTAAGTAATGGTGAATAATAAATAACATCACTACAAATCCATTATTTTTCAACCTGCTGATTTCTGGAGAAAACAAAACAATCACAGCCACAGGTTTATTAATGCTGTTCTACATTTCACACGTATCAAAGATCGGGAGACTAATTGTCCACTGTCCTAGACATCTTTAAAATGAAAGGTTTTTTAATTAGTTTTTTGCTTTTTAGTTCTCATATCTGTTCCTAGAAAAACCTAAGACCCATAGAACAGGTGCAATGTAATTTGTTAAGGTCTAATTCAGTGGTGAAATCAACTTACCTTCCTTACCAGTTCAGAAGCGTGTGCCTTTTACCCTCTGTGCATGCGCAGAGGGTAAAGGAACCCGGAAATGGTGATGTTCGGGTGGGTGGGTGGAGACTCGTGCTATGGCCACCGCTGGTTCTCCAAACCACCAGCAGCCGCCGCTACCTACTCACCCAAACCTGACTGAGTAGGTAGCATTTCTGAGTCCCCCAGAATATGCCTTTGTTTCCTTGCTACAACTGGAATCAGGAATCAATTGCTTCTAGAAAAGCCATTATGAGTCTTTGTCACCTTCCATTCTGTGAAAAATTAGGTAATACCTAGTTAGGAGAGGTTTTTTTTTTTTTTACTTACTTGAATAATTAGCAATCATCTCAGAGGAAAGGGCATTGAATTTGGTCTGTCATAGTATGAACTTTAATCCCATAGCTGGGATTAGTTATTAGAAGGGTCAATGGATAATTGAAAGAATATGGTCTCAGTGTCAATCTTCACAGTGAATGGATCATAATCTCCTTTAATTTGTCGGTGCTATAGATGGAATAATAATCAAAATACTAACTAGTAACTATTAATAACCTAGTAATCCATTTGCCATTAAGTGTTCATACCTGTAGTTGTTATGATATGGGGAAAATACATTCTTTTTGGTTTGTGTAATTGTCATTAGGAGGCTAATGATTAATGCTCTGTAATTATTAAATACTAACATAATGATATGTTTCTTTTTTGGTTCATGGTTGAGATTATATATATTATTATATATATTATTATTATATTATATATTAGTTCATTATGGAACTTCCTTTTTATTGTTCTTACATTCTATATAGTTTCTTTTTTCCAGTATGATTGTTGACTATAAATAAAGCTTACACTTACCCAAAGGAAATCATAAAGAGATTGATTCATAAGCAATTTGAAACTATGCAGTAACCAACAGAAATAAGCATGCATTTGTAAAGAACAAATCTTGGTATGCTAATCTTATCATGTTTTTGATCGTATAATTTCTTTAATAGATTATAGGGATGTTATAGAAATATCTTGATTTTATAATATATGCATGCTCATTAGCAGGATAGTTAAATGGATGATATTACGAATGAAGAAATTGAGAGAATACTTGTGAAATTTGCAAATGACACAAAATTGGGTGAGAGAGCTGATGTTCTAAAGGACAGAAATAATCTTGATCCAGGTAAGCTGGAGAAAAGAGCTGAAAGTAACCAAATTAACTATAACTGAGATAAGTGAAAGTTCTTCAATAAAATAAAAATCAAATGGCTAAATATAGTAGAGCTGGCTTGGTCATGGTGACTATAAAAATATATATTAGTAACTTAATATAATATAATATAAAGTAACTTAATATGATCCAGCAATTTGATGTGGGTCCAAAAATGTAAATGCAATTTTAGACTGAATAATAGAGTATAATTTTCAAATCATGGGAAATAATCAATTTATTTTTATTTAGATCATAGAAAATTGAGATGAAATGTTGTTTAGAAAATCCTTCTCAATCAGTGAAACCAAGGAGTTTCTTTCACTAGATGTTCAGATAGAGGCTAGACAGCTACTGTTTTTGATGGGGGTGCTTTAATTTGGATATCTGCTTAAATAGATTCCAAATCTATTATTCTATGTCTCTGTGTTAATGCTCAAATTTTATTGTTCATAATCCATTTAAATCACTTTTTGATTTAATGATGAGATACGTGGAAATGAAATGAAGAAGAGTGCAATTTTATCCTTGTTTTTACTTCTTCACTTCCCAATAACTTATTTTATTGATGGCAGAACTGCATTCTAAGACGTTTCCTCCCTGGTAAAAGCAAATTGTATTAATTATAATTATATTTATTTCTTAAACAAATTTATATGGCCACCCAAGTCATACATGGTGACTCTGGGTGGTGTATAATAATTTATACACAATCCCACCCCTTTCGCTCTGTGGCGGTGACAGACACAATTCAGCAAACCACTTCACCATATCAACTGGGGTCCCCAGACAGAACCATGTCTTCAGGGCTTTTTGGAAAAGTAACAAGGTGGAGGCCAATGTTATCTCTGGGGGAATGATGTTCTACAGGGAGAGAGCCAGTACAGATAAAGTTCTTCTTATCAGTCCCAACAGATATATTTCATGAATAGATGGGGATGATGTTTTAGTGTATTACTTTATTATTTGCCCATTAAATATGCTGCTCTGAATGCACCAGAAGGTTGATGAGTAGATTGGATTCTTCTGAGAACCTTGTTCCTATCATATTTTAACTTGTAGTAGTCCAGGATAGATTATTGCTGAATTAAATCTATTACTTGTACTGTAGTGATGCATCATATGCTTAAGGCAGCAATCATTTGTGGGCAAATTATGGTATGTCTCTTCTTTTCACTAGTAAAATGTATGAGGATAGAGGATTTCTATGCTTCTGAAGGTGCAGCTCATTTTCTCCTCTGGGTGTGCTGCTGCTCCATGTGCCTCTTTCCCAGCTCTGTGCGATGCTGTGTCCTGAAGTGGATCAAACAAACCATGGTGAATGTTTCCCTCATTTGCATCACTTCTAGACAGCCCCTGTCGTAGTCTTTGCTGACAGGAAATCACTGTCTTTGTCACCTTTCTTCAGTGATCTCCTTTTGGCAGAGATGGTCCATGTGACCAGGATTAATCACAACAACAATTCTGGCTTAGAATTCAATGACATGTTTTGCTCTGTGCTCCAATAACAGTGTAGGCTGAAATCAGTAGGAAATGACTACATTAATTTCGGAGTGAAAAGATAATTAACACTTAAAGAGTAATGTTATAACTCATGAAGCTATAATTCAAATGCATGGAAAAATGTGTTGTGGTGGTGAAGTGCGGGGGAATGGACGAGTTCTCTGTTTTATAGTTGGAAATAAACTTAAAATAATTTGGGAAACTGAACGTGGAGGAGGTGAAATATATTTGAAGAGAACAGTGAACAGAAGCTATAATACTTCAGTGTTTGAAACTGCAGCCTGAAGTATGCGTAAAGTGCTTACTTAGATGATATGAATAGGATACGGGCAAACAAAAGCAGCAGTGTGCTCGGAGAATGCTGTGCTTAAGGAGTTTCCTTGGCAACAGAAATGCAGTTCCAAAAGTAGACAGAACTTTCCTCAGAAAACATGCTATTAATAACAACCTTCCGGAACAACCTGGAACAATTTGACTACTTGGCAGTGATAATGCCAAGTGTTCTGCAAATTAATGTAACACAACAGTTATATGTTTTCTCCTGCCCATAATTCTTCTGGAACTGAAGTCTGAGTTCTGTTCTGTTTGTGGGTATAAATGCACGAAGCCATTCCAAATGTTAGCAAAGTGAAAGAAAGCTGGTAGTTCAACAAATGCCCTCCCTGTATCATTTCATCTTGAATAACAGCTTTGTCCAAAGAGATGATTTTATTCTAATTAGGAGGACAAAAAAGCTCACATGCTTAGTGAAGCCAGCAGTGAGTGTAGTTTTAATTTTACCAATTTACAAATGGGTAGACAGTATTTTAACAGATACAGGAAGGTTAAGGGAATTTAGTATACATTTATTCATCCCAACTGTTTATCATCTCTGTGTGTATCACTCTATGTGTAAACGGTACACTTTTTAATCTGCAAAAATATATTTTTTCCCCACAAACAAGAATATTGGCAACATTTCTTCTTATTTACTTGCATGGTTACCTCACTTCTATCCCACTGGTTGAGGGTGGCTTCTAAAGTTAACATTAACAGAAGTTGAAGTTAATCAGACGGCCCCTGCATATTCTCAACAAGTCCAAGAGCCAGCAGAAAAGTATAAAATATGCTATCCATGCAGACTTTTCAAAATAGATCATGGTAGCTGTCTGCCAAGAGAATAAACTAATTTCAGATCTGCCTTGCCAAGTAGAATCATTAGAATTCTGTTAAAGGCCATAAGTTTACTAGACGGGAAAGGTAGGCTGCTCTGCTGCCTTGACCTTTCCTGAATCCTTAGATCTAAAGGTTAAAAGTAATCAATATCTCATTGTGCATCCTGGTAATAAGTAATAACCATCATGTTAAAATCTAAATGATTGCAGATCGCACTTAAGCATGTTGACCCATTTGGGAGCCTTGTTTAATTGCAATCAGGATACTGATTATGGTTTGCTAATAAACTTTTAACCTAAATGGCAAAAATTGCAGCCTTTAGCTTTTTATAAAATATGACTTCAACCTGTAACACTGTACCAGAGGTTGTGTTGCACATTAAACAGCTATTTCCTCTGATAAAGACCTAAATACAGTTCGTGATTGTTTTTCATAAAAAGGGGTATTTGAAATATCAGAGATAATATTGTTACCCACATGTTTACTTTTTCAGTATACACACTTTACTTTTGTTACACATATTTACCCTCAGTAGCATTATATAGGAACAAAGAGACTTTGGGGTCCATCACTAATTCTCAACTCAATCTACCTCACAAGATTGTTGTGGAGAAAAATTGGATAAAGTATGTATGCTACATTGAGATCTAAGAAGAAAGGCAGAATATAAGTTCAAATACAGACGGATGTAATTCAAGAAGATTATGATAATTGTTGAGGATGGCAATGCATGACCTCCTTTCCATTGTCAGCATGGATGTAGCCTGTACACCTTCTACTCAGAATGTGTTTTGAGTTTGTCTACAATGCAAAAGGCAAGATTCTGTGCATGAATGTTAAATGATTGGAAGGCAGTGAGTGAAGAGAGGTGATTAGGAAGATCTGGGAAGAAAAGCCCTAGACTGGCTTAATTTATACTTCTCTCTTCCTTTCTCCTCTGTTTTATTAGTGATAATGTATGATGCTATTTTTCCTTGATTAATCCTGATGTGAACAACTTCTAATCAAGAAGCATGGTCCCAACTACATGGTAACATACAGTATATGTAGAAAATTAAACAGAAATAGAGAGGAAAGAATTAAAGAGGGCAAAGGTGGTTTCTTCTTGGTTACCCAAATTCTTCATGAATTGTTCATGACTTGCCTACTGGATTCTATCTTCCAAGTTCCACATTCCACTGTTGTATTTTTTAATCTTTATAATATAAATATTAAATTGTATTACAAGAGTTGGCAATCACAATTACATTAGATAACTCTAAAAGGTGACTGATAGACACATCTATCAGTAGCTATTAGCAACATGTTCAGACGTTATGCCATTGAGTATCAGATGGAGGACAGTCTTACTGTTTTATGCCCTATTTCTGAAATCATCTAGTTTGCTAATGCTCCATTTTTCAATTTGCTCCTAGAAAGTATAGAAAGATTTGATTTAACTTAAACTTGACTTAAATTTTACAAGTTGCTATAATAATAATAACCTAGAAAAAGAGGAATGTAAATATATCAGATAAAGATCTATTTAACTTTGAAAAAAAATCCTGGTCCAATGGTCTCATTGTGTTTCACACTATATTTGCGTTTGAATACAAGAAAAGAAAGATGTGTTTTTTCTCTCAGATTGTAATTAAAACAAGCTTTATTATTCAATGAGGGGGAAAAAACTGATTTCAGCTCTTCTTGCTGAAAAACTCCAAATTAAAAATTTTGTGTAATGGGATGGATTTGTTTGACCTTCTTGACAATGTGTCATTTTCAGCAAAATCAAGTATGATATTTTATTGAATGAGTGTTTGTTTATGTGATATTTCATTGAATCAGTGGTTGTTTGTGAAAGTGAGATCTCCATAGAGATACTCTAAATCAGTTGTTCAAGATACTGAGACTACAACTGATAAAATGTCTATTCAGTAATAAAGTTCCATAGAATTCAGTTGGTCTTGCTCCATGATAAGTTTATTAAGCAAAGTTTTGCCATCTGAAAATCATGACCTGTTTGATATTTCAGATATCAATTGCATGTAATATGCTAAATGCTATTGTCAGCCATCCTGGCATGTGAACAACACATATGCAAAGAACATCAAGTCAATGCCAATCACAAATTGAAGTTCATGTACATGCAGCTAATCTATGCATCTAGTCTTGAGTGAATGAATAGAAACGATGCTGGGACTCTTAAAAAGAAATTGATTTGCTATGTGGTTATATTCCTCCCTCCCCACATGCACCTATCCTAATACAAAATGAACCATGGTGTGCTTATTAGGGTAAAGTAAGCTTGTTGGATATTAAGCATTTTATGTTACTACTAGACAACCCGTGACCTTTTGGGACATTCTTTCGGAGATATTTCCTTCCCTAAACAGAGGAACAGACTGGCAAGCAAAAAATCAGTGGGAATGACTTCCAACTTCCTGACTTCTCCATTGATGTTGCTTGTGGGAAGCTAGCAAGAAACATTAAAAATCATTCTTCTCCCTCCTCGACTGACTTGCAGAACTGCCTGCCACTTTACTTGGGGAGGGAGAACAAACAGAGCAGTGGAATGTGAGAAAAAACTGCACCCACACTCTCCAGTGCCCCCAGGAAGTAAAAACGATCACCTGTCAACTGTGGGCATGCTCCAGCTAGCCCTACCTTGCAAGCAGGCCTCCAATTGCTCCCTCCTCCTTCTCTTGTTGCCCACTACCATTAAAAGATTTTAAAATCCAGCCTTGGTTCCAAAGCAGCCAATCGCTGCCCACTTGCCATGCCTAGTCACCAGCTGATTGGGGACAGAGGCCAAATGGAGGTAGGAAAGAGGATGGGGAAACGGCCCTCTCATCTACTCTTGAACCACGCAACTTCCTGATTTCTTGGAAGCAGCCACAACTTTCCTAAAAGTCATTCCCATGGTCCTAATATACTGTAAGACAGCAATTTGATTTGTCTTGATTCAATAATTGTTGTCCTATACCTTCTATTTTCACTGAATTGAAGGTGACAAACGAAGAGACATGAGAGTTTTAGTATATATAGATATAACTTCCTTTTGTACTTAAAACGGAAAAGAGAGTATTTAGTGACTACTTAAAACAGTATCAGATTCAGGAGAAAATACAGAAATGCAACAATAAGAATACAATTATATTTTAAATGGCCCCCTTTTTACCTGATACCCTGACATATTTAGTTTAGTTTAGTTTAGTTTAGTGAAATAATACCCAATAAAGGAGTTATTTCATTACATCGTTTTCTTCTTAAAGACTTATCTAGATTTTGATGATGATTATTAGGGACGCCAACTATAATGAAAAACTACTTTAAATTCTTTCCAGAAATAAGAATTTTTGCAATTGCAGCTTGTTATGCAGAAGTAAGGAAAATGGAGTTGGATTCGCTCATCTATATCACTATTAATATCAGATTAGCTTTCTCAGAGTTGTTTCCAGAAGTAGGTCAGCATCACTAATATAATTAATACTTTCTCTTTTTTTGTATTTTTGTAAATCCCTTTACATAAAAGAGATGATTCAGTATCCTTAATAATATACCCTTACTTGGTGAATCACTGCTCAATCTAACAAGTGGGGAAAGATTTTGGACATTGTATAATTTGTGTAGAAATTCTGCGTTCTTCCTATAGTTTTGAAAGACGATCAGCTGATTAAAAGGACTTGTTCCTTAAACGTTTGTTTCAGTTATACATTATAAACTTTTGATGCTTCAAAGCTGACAATGTTTTGCTTGTCTTTCAAATTAATTATTCATTTGACCACCAGGTGGCCTCCCACACTGCATTGTGTATTGTATAGTTCTGGTCTGGTTTTTAAAACTTTCATATTGCAATAGTACTTATACAATACAAATGTCTATTGCCTAGTGGAATTTCTTTGTGGGTGTCACATTATAGAGTTTGCAATGTTAACTTCAGGCTCTATGGTCCTTCTAAATTTACATCAATCTCCTATCCATCAATGGTAGAAAATTGAATTCAGAAAAAGATTTTTAAAGATTATGGCATGGCTTAAATATGCTAGCTTTTTACTTAAGTACTTAATTGCTTTACCCAATGACACCTAACTTCTGCCAGTATCACTTTGTTCAGCTGATTAGATAAAATGCAAAGAACAAAATCAATATAATAGCAATTCCTCAAATGTCAGTATCTAATGCCAATCACTGTGGCCTGAAAAAATTACATTTAATAGGCTCAGAGTATTATCAGGGTAGCCTATTAATACTGTACTTTCTTTGAAATATTTCTATCTTGCTTTTATGTTTTTAAATGTTGGACATATTAATCTGAAAAAATATGACTATGCAATCTTGTACAGTGCAGATTTGTAGATTTCAATGTAATTTCTTCAATTGTGGAGGATGACAGTCTAAAATAATGAAGATTTAGCCTGATTTTCTCAGTTCACTTAATGGGGAAATGAGACACCTAGCAAATGGAAGTTCTTTTGAGTAAATATGCATATTGTTCCAATTATTGTTACTTCTAATAAAGTATTTCTTTACGAAAGAAGCTTATTACAGTTCTTAAGCTTCTGTTGGTTCAAATAAGTGAAATTATATACTGCTCAAATTTAGCTGTCTTTGTTTTCTATTTTTTTGACCACTTTAAACATTACAAAGAAAGCAAGTGCTACTTTTCCCTGCTGTCTTAAAACTATCAGAAACAAACCATCAATTTGTTAGTAAACGCAATGATGCAATTGTGTTTTAAATTACTAATATTATTATTCTAATTAGCTCCAGGAGACAATGGAAACCTATAATACCTAATTCCACAGTTTCAGGTGAGAAATGGACATGTCCCACATGTCCTGATCCATAACCTAGTTCCCTTCCCTACTCCATTTATTCAGAAGAAGATGAAGAATAATTACATACAAATGTCATCAAACATTTATGTCATTTCTGGTTTTGTGCAAACACACATCCAAAGAAAAAGGTATGATTTCACCAGACAGATATTCAGGTGACATTGGCATAACACATTAAGATACCAAGCCTTTTGTTCTGTTACATTCAGATGAAATGACATGTGGATAAGTCTTCTGGAACCTGCCAGATTCTGTGCCTAGATTAAGCAGACCTTAATATATATTCACTCTTTTAAATCAATAAAACAAAATAATAAATGGAAAGTTGGAATGGTACAAACGAATACATGAGCCTCCTGCAATAATTTTACAATAATACATTATAGTCCCACGTAGGTCTCATGGCATGCTTAGAAAATGTAAATGGGCTGAAGTCCTATGTTTTAGAATTGGTCCATTTCAAAAGAAAGAAAAAATAATTTGGAATATGTACTAACAAATTGTGTGGCTAGGGGATACGCCGGGAGCAACCTATCTAGCTTAGCTTATGAGTAAATGGGTATTTTGTAACTGGCCACATCCACCTATGTGAGAAATTTTGCAAGTAAGGAAAGCTTCACTATTGGCCTGCAATGGTCTCTAAATGACAGTTAGAACCTTTGTTTCCAATCTAGCTGCAAGGTATCCTGGGATTTGATTCAATGGGTCAGAATGCTAAACACTGTAGTCATTTTTCAGCAATGACATTGTACTTTTTTCACTTAATCTTGTGTAATTCTCTCCTTTGGGAAAATCCATATCAGAATTTTGAATTTAGTATTTAAAAGCCTTTAATGCAAGAGGGAGGAAGGGAGAAAGAAGGTTTGTGTTTCTGCAAAATGAAAATGCCTAATCCAAAATCTTGATTATATTTGAAGGTTTTGGTTGAATGTTTGGAGAATTCCTTTGGATACATTTATCCCAATACTCCAGCACAATTATAACAATAAGGAAAAGTGTGTTTTAATATTGTTACATTTCATAGAGCTGCTAATGTATCAGGAATAAGTCATTCCATAGCTTTCTGTGCAGACATGGTGTCACAAAGATCTGACAAGAAAAGAAAATAATTGAAGGAGGTCTAAATACTTATATATCAAGTGAACCAGGTCCGTGGGCTACCATGGCTGTATGTTTATTTTATTGGTTTCTCCTTTAGAGATGTTCCTTTCTCCCTTGCCCAGCAATTGTGTTAAGAAAAACTTAAATTTACATAAGCCATGTAAATGTATGCAGGTGATTTGAATAAGGTATAGGGAATTTTGTATATGTGCTTGAAACATGCAAAACTAGCCTGTGTAATGGTTGAAAAATAGAGGTAATACTATTTCCTTGTAATGTTTCCAATAAATTAATACAAACACAAAGATTTGTGGAATCTAACAATTCGATCCTCTGAGAACTTAAATTGCTTTTGCACTTTTTCTGCACTATTGTGCCCTTCCTGTCCAATTTATATGAATGTATGATTGTTGGTAAGGGTGAGAAGAAAACAGATTTGAAATATAAACAGAGAACCTGGCCATATTATAAACTAACATATATATAAAAACAAGAAACTGGAAAACCTATGTGATGCCTTAAATTTGTGCCAATAGGGGAGGCATAATTTGTGATTCATGAAGGAATAGTTTAAAATATGAGAAACTCACTGAATCATTGACAATGCATTTATCTCTACTGATCATTAGTTGATTCTTTTATTGTAATGGACCAGCACAGCTACCTGAGATGTTTGCTGAAACAACACTTCGGAAAATGCAAAAAGGAAGTAACTTTGACTTTATAAATCTACAGTTACAGATACTGTTTCCTGACAGAATTCACCTGAGCACAAAGGCACATTCTTTCTAACATATCTATATTTCCAAACTTGCCACACTGGATAAAAGTTAAATCATTACTTTCCTCTACACAAGTACTTTCCCAAGTTTTCTTGATATTAAAAATGTGAAGGTACGGTATTGATTGTGGTATAAAAAGTCAAATACTGGTATTTTGGCTATGAGTACATAGACACAAATACATCACATATATGATATATCTATATATAATGTTAGCAGATAAATAATTTATAAAGGTAGTCCTTGTTTAATGACAGTCACTTAGCAATCATTCAAAGTTACAAACAACCTCCCCAAAACTAATTATGACTCATTTTCAAAGTTCCAACTGTTTTTAGTTCAGATAAATTTATTTTTGCTTTGTTCAAAAATAAGCTAAAATATATAAATGAAATAAAGACAATATAGGAATTTAATTTGCTTCAAGTGGACAGTATCCAGAATAAAGCAGCAGTTCAAGAAATCTGGTTAAAAATATAATGGAAAGAAAACATTTTAAAAATCAAGTTGCTGAATAACTACCATCAAATAGTAGATCCATGAGACCTATTCAGCTAAAAGTCACAACATACTTTGTAATGCAGTGATGTAATCTTGGCTTTGTGTCATTTATATTCAACCTAAAAAAAAAATTTTTTTCCTGAATAGGCAGGCTGACAACAATATTGTTCAGTGTTGGTTTTTATTTGGATTGCTTCCAAATTGTTCACATGCCTTCATTGAATCACATCATGCCTGCTTAAGTTTTCCCTGAATTCCTGCTTCCTCCTTGTCTCATATTTTATTTTGCTTTTAAAGCCTTGGTTATGTTTGTGAACCTAACCAGCCTGGCCACAAAATTAGGATGTATCTTGCAGAGTGCATTCATTTTACTTTTTGCATATTTTTCCTGAGGTCATGTCAAGGTTAGTTTGAATTCCATCCTACATTAAGACTTCTTTCACAGCTATTTAGCTCTGCAGCCTACTCCCCGCTGGGGTCTGCCCCTTGGGCACGTCAAAGCTTCAGACCTGACAAATCACACACAGATGAAGCTGTACAGTTTTTTTAACAGTTTCATCAGTAACATTTGCCTATGCCATTTTTCCCCTCAATATATTGAACTGCACTCTCTTGATTGTGGCATCAGGAAAATTTATTCTATATGCAGAAGCATTGTTCCATGAAGAAATTGCTAAATATGAGGAACTAGGCAATACAGTTAGAATTTACTCAGAGGCAAATATTTTAGGAATGAATGAATGTGTTTTCTGTTAGGTCCTATTAGATTTTAAAATCAGATATGCAAAATGAGCTGGGATATCCTTCGTTGAAATGCACTAAGTGACATTCTTTAGCAACCCACTATCTTCCAGCCCTCATTCAACTGTTTGTATCCAAAATATGAATAATTCATTAATTAGTCTTTATGACTCTTCCTAGATATTAATAGGAACCCATAAATTCTCATTATTGGTAGACGTGTGGTTTAATGATTGCCATGAAAGGTATTTGAAAAAAATATTATTAAAAGTTTGTGAACACGGTAACAAGTTGAATGAAATCAAAGCAATATTCAAATTTATGAGTAGTTTGTGTGTAGAGCAGTTGAGATTTTTTCTGCTGCCCACTTGGGCTAATGTAATGAACAATTACTTCTATGTATGTTTGTGGATTGTGTGTGTACATGCTTGCATTTGCTTAAAAAGTATATACCTCTGTCTTACTTCAGTATGGGCTTAACGTTATATGTTCATACATGTTATGTGTTCATAAAGTATATATTTTAAAACATCTGAATTTAGCAAACACAGTTTATAGTTTGTTCAATGCATTTCCTACCTTTCAAGTAAAAAAAAGTTTGTGATAATGATAGGACAGAGAGAAATATGCATTACAGTAATTCAGACAAGAAGTAATTAAAACATAGGTCAGGGAATTGGACTGGGCATCTTGAGAAATGGGTGCCCTTGGCATACTTGCCTTAGATATGTAAATGTACCTCTGGCCATTATCAACATCTAACATTCCAATTAAGGGCTGAATGTTAGAATATATCTACAAATATGTTCATGTTTTCAAGCAGAAGTACATTTTTGTTCCTGATTTCCTTTTCAAAGGAAACAGTCTGGAATAGCAACGCATTCTCTGTGGATGAGACTTCATTTCCCCCCCACTTTCATCCAGTACATTACTGACACTGAAAAGCTTGGGTGAACATCATCAGCATATTGGTAGCAATAAACACCCAAACCCATTGGACAGTCTTTCCTAGTTTCGTACATGAAATCGTAAGCAGAATAAGATGACGTTTATTAGGTTTTAGCATAATTTAGCTAAGTTTATTTTAGCTTACTTTAGTTTAGCCTAAACATATTCTTTGCTCTCTTGACATGTTTAGTTTCTTTGCCTCAATGTACTTGACTGGAGACTATGGACTTAGACATCCTTCTCCCTTATGCACTCCAATGTGGGAGTGGTCTCAGTTCCTGCTACTTATTCTACTTCTCTAAAATAATGATTGATTGTTTAAAAAAGCATAAGAGTAAACAGAAGCAGTAACACAATTCCCCAGTCAATCTCTTGGCTAAGTTGTCCATTAAAGCAGCTGAAGCATATTTTGTCCCATAACAATTTCCAAAGTCAAACAGAAATGGATCTAAAATGTTAGAAGAGAATAAAATGGAAGTATCAGATTACTACTGCAATGATGATGAACCTATGGCATGTATGCCATAGGTGGCACATGGAGCCAGGTCGGTGGGCATGCGAGCTCAGGTCTGTCGTGCATGTGTGTGCTGGCCAGCTAATTTTTGGGCCTTCTGGGCCCACTGGAAATCAGGAAACAGGCTGTTTCCGGCCTCCAGGGATGGGTAGGGAAAGGCCCATTTTCCACTCTCCCCAGGCTTCAGAGCCTTTCTAGGAGCCTGGGGAGGGTGAAAATAGCCTTCCCCACAGACCCCCCAGAGGCCTTCCGGAGGCAGAA
>JANHFT010009296.1:43466-56383 GCA_032467955.1 Pseudoxenodon macrops
CTCTCTCTCTCTCTCTCTCTCACTCACACACACACACACACACACACACACACACACACACACACACACACACACACACACACACACACACACTTTTAAAGAAAAGGCTGGACACTTTAGGAAACATTCATCACAAACTTATCTTAATAATCTTTTCTATATTTCCTGATTATGTTCCAGTGAACTGTCTTTAGTACAAACTTTTTACAAGATATCCAATGTGTATTGGTTTTAATTACTTGAAAAGATTTAAGTGGAGAAGGATAAAAGAATGAGGGGAAGAGAAGGGAATCAAAATTCCTCAGCTTAAATCACGCTCCTGCCTTTTTCTCTTGAATGGATTCAAAATAAACTCCTGCTATTCTATTTGTCCATAGATATAAACATCTGACTTTGCCATAAAAATATGTAATGCTTTTTTTTCTGCAGGCAAATGAAGTAGAAAAATAAATATTTAATCATTTTATTTATTGTGGCTATTGTTGGATGGTGAAAAAAGAGGAAATGATGTGACTTTTAAAATTCTTAATCTCATTGTTGGCTATTGAACAGTAATCTATATCATAACATTCACAGCCTGTCACAATACAGCCGTCTTTGCTCACTTAATGCTGAGGGTAGAATGAATATGAAGATTAAATTATCTTCTCACCACAGGATAAAGGACTCCTACTAGACTAGGGTTGTGCAGCACTGATAGAGCTGGGAAGCTAATTTTGCAGAGTGTAGGTGTTTGAAGGGTAAAAAAAAAAATTATCATGTGCTATCAGAACCTTCGCTCAACAGTACAGTGAGCATTTTTCTCACAGTGAAATAAATAACTTCCGTTTAAGTCATTTATCTTGAAACAATACTGACTGATCTTTTCATAGCTAGTACATCTTTTAATGAAATGTTTTTCCCCCCTATAACTTTTCCAGCCACTGTACAATGCATATTCTAGCAATTAGCATCTTTTATCACACTGTTTATGCAGTATGATAGCCTGTGAGAGAGACAGAAAGTATATAGAAACCTAACCTATTTGTTTGGTTTAATGTAATAATCTTTTATAGCATCTGTCACAAGGACTCTTCGTATTATGCTGCATAATGCAACCACTTTATTAAGAACCGAAATTAAATGATACCCATTAGGTCTTTATGATAACTAGAGTATTATTGTTAAGAGACATATGCCGCCTGATTTGTTTAGATGTTAATCTTTACCAGCTCAAAAACACAGCTATAATACTTTTCAGCCCAAAGCAAACAAACCCAGTTTATTACAGGTGAAAAATATTAGTAGGCAAGTCCAAAACATAGTCAGATAATTAGAGAACTCCCTTCAACTTTCTAAGAACAATGCAAAATAAGTGCAACCTGGTACATTGCTCTGTCTAGCTAAAACAGACTTGGATTTCTCTTGATATTATGCATACTTACAGAAATAATTATGTAAATCTTTTTCAGCTATATCATCTTTAAATAGAAATCAGATTACATAAAGCAGATTGTAATCTCCTCTAGTCACCCTTTCCGGTTGAAAAGGCAATCATATAGAGCCAAGAAGCATACTTGTTGGCAATTTTAGCCCAGGGAAAAGGTTAGCTATTCTGTGATCCAATCCTATCATTTGAAACCTGATTACTTCTTGTTAATGCAGATTTTTTTTAAAAAGAAAAACAGCTTCTACTTTCCTTTTCACATATTGAAAAGACAAGTTTGTTTTATAAATCTAGACAATCATTGGTTGCCTCTTATGCATATTCATGCTTATTTTTGATACACTGGCATCTGATCTGTGTTCATTAATAATGAGAAATACTTTAAACCATCTAATTTAAAACATTTTGCTCTGTGATCCACAAATGACTAATATTTGAAGTTGGCAAAATATAAATGATATTCATGTGCAGTGCAAATGAAAGATTAAAATATGAAATTAACAATATGCAAACATATTCATGCAAATACTGAGGATCTATTAGCTGAAAGAATGATTTCACACCTTCCTTGTTTTCTGCTAAGTACCCTCCAATTATATTTTTGTTTTGTTTTGTCAGGCAACGTGTTCTTGAATCTGAGAAAAACACCCATGTTTCAAACGTTCTTTAGTCTACTTTGACTTTGCTCTAATTTCTTCTGGTTTTAAGTTTTTTCCTTCAACGGCAGCAGAAGGAACTTTATTCTTCAGGTTTCAAAAAAGCCTAATGTGAAATGTGCAAATTGCTAATAGATGAACGTGATTTATAATGACACTTTTAAATGCTTTTTTGGGACAATTGTGTTTTGTACTAGTATCTAAATACATATTATCACTGTTTCTTTAAAACAGAAAGCGTTTCATATGTGTTCATATCATATGTGTATATGAACTTGTGTGTGCGTGCATTCATGTTTATTCATGTGTGTGTGTGTGTGTGTGTGTGTGTGTGTTACAGAGACAGAGAAAAATAGTATCCAGTAATAGGTTGTTGTTGTTAGGTTTTTTTCCCCCCCAAGTAAACTGCCTGTGGTTTGTTCACATTTATTTCAGAGTCCTCCAAATTGGCTAAGGCATCTGTGGGAGGAGAAGTGATCTGCACTTTATATATTGTACATGAATTACATCATAATGCAATTGATGTATGTCATTTGCACAGTGATATCATAACATGTGATATTATTATGGTTTCTGTGCATAAACAAAGTGTAAGACCAGATGATACAGGATTTTCCAGGCTTATATCTTCCAGAGGTGGTAGAATTGCAGTTCTCAAAATTGGTGGCTATGATTGGGAATCTGGGTAGCACCGTAGCACCAATGGAGGAAGGTTGCAATAAGAACTGTCTAGGCATTTAGGGGCTTTCTGTGGATTCTGCAATACAAAGTATGAAATCCAAAGTAACATCATCATATTTTGTATGCTCACTAAAATATTAATTTTAGTTTCTTAGGCAGTAAACTCCTTTTTTGTGTTCATAGTAAACTTTTTTCTAAGTCAAGATGCCTTCAAACATGACAGAAAAATGTACCCACTGGGCCTTTTAAACCAATGCTTGAGTTAATGATCTAACCAGGAATTATTTGACCTATATTCCCATGTTGAATGAGTCAGTCATATGCTTCCAGACAAGACAGTGTCCTAGTTACCTGGCCAACTGTACCTGCTCTTCAGAAGACCCAGTGGAAAGGAAATGATTATTTGCCAAATCATAAGCTAAGGCTAGAGGGACATGTGAATATGCTCAGATTATGATGTGGATTGAGATTTGCTGGTAAATGTAAAAGTATTTTAAAATGCAATTAAGATTCATATGCCCTTGAACAGGATAAAGTCACTCACTGGATCCCAGCCAAAAAAACAATTTGTATGTAGGAACATGAAAAAAAAAAGTTTCTTCCAAGAATTGAAGTAAATTTATAAATATCACCTTTAAAAAGGTTCTGTATAAAGATTTTTTCCTGTTATAAGTGAATTGTTTTCATTAACTTGAATTAGAATTGGGAACCAATCGAATGCAGAGACCCTACTGAACAGAGTTGGAAGCTATCTTTAGGTCACAGTTGTCTTCATTATTCTCATTTTGTTTGTATAATTTTAAAAGACATTTAGAAGTACATCAATTACATAATAGTGAGATCATATTCAATCCAGAGTGCAGAGAAGAGCAACAAAGATGATTAGGGGACTGGAGGCTAAAGCATGTGAAGAACTGTTGCATGAACTGGGCATGGCTAGTCTACAAAATAGAAGGAGCAGGGGTGACATGATAGCAGTGTTCCAGTATTTGAGGGGCTGTTACAGAGAGGAGTGGGGTCAACCTGTTTTCCAAAGCACCTGAAGGCCAGATAAAGATAATGGATGGAAAATGATCAAGGAGAGATTCAACCTAGAAATAAGAAGAAAAATTTTGGTGGGGAGAACAATCAATCAATGGAAACAGTTTGCCTTCAGAAGCTGTAGAAGTATATCACTGGAAGCTTTCAAGAAGTGACTGGACTGCTATCTGTCAGAAATAGTATAGGTCCTGCTGCTCAAGCAGGGGGTTGGACTAGATGACCTACAAGATCCCTTCCAACTCTGTTATTCTGTTCCTCTTACTTTCTAAGATTATATTTTAATTAAAGCTATTTTTCTATAGCTAACTCCTCTCTTTTTTTTTTCATTTTAGAGGTACAGTGTAGAAATGTCAATCAGGCATCCCAAAAAGATGGAATTGCTGAGTAAAGTCGAAGCTCTGAAGAGAAGTGGTGTTTTATTACCAAGCGATCTCCTTGAAAAAGTGGATTCAATTAATGCAAAATGGGAACTGCTTGGGGTATTTGCATTTTTATTACTGTTTGTGGGTTCTAGGTCCTTTTTCTGTGTCTTAAAGTATGCTCTGTGTCTGATTTCTAATATGAAACTCAAATATCTCTTTCATTCAATTCACTAGATACATTTCAAACATGCTATTATAGAAAAATTTTCTTGTCTGTTTTTTTATTCTCTGTGCCTGGTCCGACTTTAATAATTTTAGTACTTTAATACAGGAAAAAATGTAAGTAAAATATGCCATGTATTATGGGTATGCACCAAGTCAGCTCTAATACAGTATACACTATAATACAGATATACATGGACTGTCATGCTTGAGTGAATATTAATAGAATTTATTCTGAAGGTACATGTTAGAGACATCTACTCTTTAACTATTTACTATACCCTAAAGATGAAAAGTGGGGATGTCACTACATATTTCAGGTCATACTGATGCTGCAGAGAATAAATGTGCAAATATTGCACCAATCTGAAATTGCAACTCTGAAAGTAGCAATCAGGATGTGTTTCATATGACATGTGCAGCTCATATTTGACAAAAGAAGTAAACAAAAAAGTAAAGATTTTATATAATTCATTTCATGCTATAATAGTCCCACTGTCAACCAAATGTGAGATTCTAACATCTGCAGCACAGTGAGCTTCTTAGCCAGATACCAATAAGGCATCATGTCAGAAACATTACTGCCAATTGCTGAAAGGTATGTGAGAGGACAAATGTGTTTCTATTCTCCATTCCTTCCCTTAATTGGTGTCACTCAAGATCAAAGGTCAGGTAACTTTACAAACTAAATGATAAAGTCATAGGTAAGCAATCATGTTACTAAAAGTTCTACACTTTCAGACTTTTAAATAATAACCTTAAAAACAATGGATGCACCCCCACTTCACTGTATCCATCTCCTGCAAAAATAGTTTCAATGCACTGTGATTTATCTACACATAAGCAAACAATAACAATAGTCATAAAAATCAGAATAATGAGAAGAAAAATAAGTAACATAAGATAGCACTCTCGTACAATTCACAATCAGAAAGAGGGTTAATCAGTGTTGAATTCCAGTCCAAATTCAAGTTCCAGCAACTGCAAGTCAAAAGATTCTGTTCTACATACCTGCTGATTACAATTCTGATGGCAATGGCAGAGAAAACAAAGAGCAAAGAGGCACATGTGGGAGCATATTGCTTTTTAAATCACCTTCCAGAAGATAGCACTTTGAACTGGCCTTAGAATCAAGCTAGGCGTTAATTAAATGAAATAAGAATGGAATAATACGTTCTGAAAAACATCCCCATCAGACTTCTAGATCAGCTACCATTTTTGACATGTGGTGCAGACAAAATCACATGTAATGTTTTCAGTAACTAACATATGACCAAAGTCCATGAACGTTGCCATGTGGAGATCCACTTCTCAGAATTCTGCACTGAAGATTTTGTGCTCAGCCAACCACACAAAAAGCCAAATTTTGTACATCTACCACTTTTCATGAATCCTGAAAAATTGCACTTTTAAATTGAGGCATTTAAATACTGCAATATAAAAATGCAATGTTTTATTGGGAGAAATGTTTCCGTCCTTAACATTTACAAAATATTCCCTGCTGCCGACCTCTATGGACCAATGATGTTTCCATAGTTTTGGAAATATTATGAAACACAGCCTGCACACATTTACCTCTGTCCGTACACTTTGGCTAACTATTACTTACTGAAAACACTCAAACTGGAAAAAGAAGTACACCTACTATGCTGAATGGGTGGATATTTGATATGATGAGTTTTGATAGCATTGATCATCTGCTGAGGGTGGCATAAGGTTATGTTTCCAACAGCTGCTTTAGGTATTCCCAAGTTTTTAATCATATTCAGCAGCAATAGTATTTCTAATTCTGTTTCTTTTGTTTTCATTAGGAAGAAGCAATGTCATTTAACATTTCTCTCTTTCCAAGTCTTTCCACTAGCAAGGTAGATGCTGTGTGATGTGGAAAGGACTATTTTATGTCAAACTCAAATTCCCCTTGGGCATACTAAATTAATTGTTCATCTTTTTAAATCAGTGCATTTCAAGAACAATCCTAAATTCTTGGTTACCCCAGAAGCATATACAGTCAGTCAGAAAAGCAATTAATCAACTTTCCTTCATTAAAATAATCAGATTTTAAAACAGAAATAAAAGACCACTCTGCCATTTAAAATGAATTTTAAAGGTCCTTTCTTTTTCTATCAGGAAGCAATTTTATATTACTTTTTCAAATTAATTTCTGCATTTGCAAAAAAAAAGTTGCTTTTTCTTCTTAAATGAAATTTCACGTCTAATGAGCAGTTTTTGATGGAGTTTTCTTTAATTTAATAAGAAAAACTGTGGAAACTAACAACACCATGCATACTGTTTAATTGGCATGATTACTTTTAATTGGCATAAAAAAATTAAAGACAAGGATTTTAACTTCTAACAATGGTAAAATAGAGAGATATGGTTTTTAATATTACTTTCATCTAAGGTGAACAGTGTGGAATGGAAATACATTAGAATGAAATGTCAGTGGTGCGTACAGTTTAATCTGTGAAATTTTGTCCCCTGTGCTGAATATTACTCAGTCTCAATTGCATATTAAACAACCCTATCAAGGCAGGCATTGGCATCTGCTGTGCTGACACAAATTGTGAATTAAATGAAATTGATGTCCTCTGTCGTATATTTATGAAGACGGACCATTCTCTGAAGTATTCTGTTTATGAAGAATTTATGATTGCAAACTGTTCCAGAACAAAAAAGTGGCAATAAATTCTTTTTTGTGACCCTACCCACCAAGGGCATTGATTTCACCTCCTGCTGCTACTTTTGTTACAGCGTAAAAACAATAGCTAAAGCTGGATTCCACTGAGAGCCTTCAAATTATCAATATTTGAGCCATCAAAATAGAAGGGTGTTGCCAAGAATGCTTGTTTTATTCCGTTACGATCTCCCAAACACATTATTTGCACAATGTTTGAGAATAGATGAGTATCTGTTGATTTAATTCAGCATGTATTTCAAAGCCTATTGTTAGGCTGTTTAATTCTCAAAACACTTATTTCCCATTTCACTGATTTGAATGGGACTAATCTTAATTTATGGTATTCTCCCTTTAATAATCCATTGATTATTGCAGGCAAAGAAGGTCTAGCTTTTGGAAGCCTTGATAGCAATAACTCCAATTACAATGCAACCATTCACATAATTTTAATAAGGAGTCCTTGGTGCTGTCTGAGATTGTTTGTTTTCTTGCAAATGTTTCATTATCCTAACTAGGTAACATCATCAGTCCTAGTAAGGAGTGCTATTTGCTGACACTTTATATTCTGGTATCTTGCCTGTCTGTGTGGGTGGGGGCGATCTGAGGACCCCTCATTTTAACCCTGAGCTACAAATATTCTCCTTTATTGTTACATAATTGTAAAGTATTTTGAGTCATTATAATTACAGTCAAAACCAAGTCTTTAATGCCTTCAATTTGGCTATTACCTAAAGTAGCACAAGTGAAACTGAATCCAAGCAATTATACATGCAAAATTAGTGGTGATGAATGATAGCAGCCTAATAAATACCCAGGTCAATAATAATAACACACACACACACATATCTGTATCAGTATCCATTTTTCAGGCCCAACAGGAGCAAATATGAAACTGTTCTTGGCTAATATCTGTGCCATGTTAACACTGTTTAAAAATTATGTTTGATGGAGTAGGTTGTCTTGGGTACAAGAAGAATGCTAGCTGAATTTTAGATTCCTGCAATCCTATTTCCACTTTAAAAAAATAATAATGAAGGGATTGGTGAGTACACAAGAGGATTGGTGAGAATTTCTACAGAATCTGAGAATTGGCATCAATTGATTGTTATCACCAATGAATCCCAATAAATTGACTTATAACTCTGAAATCTAAAAGCTAAGATATATGCTTATATTAACCCTATCAGTACAACAAATCAGAGTGATTTTAAGGTCAACAAAGAAAACTCGCAATTAATTCTGAATGAAAAAATGTATTAAAAAAATTATAGAAGAATGTCTGTCTTATATCTTAAATCATTCACGCCCATCCCATATAGCTTTCCTAACTGTCCTGGCATGGTCCTTTTATTTTTTTCTTTGGTCTTCATATGGCCATACTATGTAGCACCTTATCAGTTCTCCTTATGAAAGAGATCTTTTTTTTGCATTTATTTTTTGCACAATGATAAGCTGGTGCTCATGTCCCAAATCACCCTGCTTCATTGAATACACACTCTATGACTACAAATGCTCTTGTATTTGAAAACCTGTCTACTTATTTCATGAGCTCATTGTTAAACACAAATAAAACTACAATACAAAATGTATAGCTATTTTAATGCATTAAAATTAGCATTTTAAACAAATAATTGAGTAAACTGACAGAAGTAAAGGTAATTGTGGTAGACTATAACCAGATTTTGGTCCTATTTGGAAATCCTATTGAAAGCAACAATTAAGTTAAATTCAGTTGATTCTATTGATTTCAGTATATCTTCTCCAAACCTTAACTATCCAAATCATTGAATAGTTAAGTTATTGGCAATAAGTGGCATTTTTTATAAATGATTTTAAAACTTCCCATGTAGTCTATTTACTATTTCATTATAGAATTCTGATTAAAATTTCTTGTTACAATTTTATGTAACAAGATACATAAATTTTATGTTAGATGATAGTGCACAATCTAGAGCCATCTAGTTGTTTTAAACCATAACTCCAGAAAGACTAGATAATATTTTTAGACCTTGGGAGCTATATTCCAAAAAGCATGTGGAGAGCATATTTTGATTGTAATTAATTTACATTATAATCCCCTGAGCCAAGTAATTGATTTTCTAATTATTTCATTTCATATGTCTTATTACATATAAATTTAAGAAAATAATGATTCAGAATCAAAATGTTGCAGCAGAAGGCATTTTTCTTTGGCTAGGAAGGCACCTCCTTCTCTTGAATTTCCTGCCACTTGTCTCCTAGCTCATCTTTGCTAAATGCCACACCATTTAAGGTATATGTAGAACCTCCACAGAAACTTCTAAAGAAAGATAAGTAATTGTAATAATACTGAATAGAAAGTAGGTTCTCAGTCATAGGTCTATTTGCAGCTTTTTGGATCCAAATCAGTTTTTACTGAAAATATTCTATAGGAAAAAAGTGGCACTGAGATTAATAGAGATTACTAGATTTTGCATCAACTAAGCCATCATTGTTTGCTTTTGGCTTTTGTGAGAATCAAATCTCTGTGATAAACTATGGATTCAGCAAATTATATAAGTCCAACATTGTGGCAACTTCAATCATAACTTAACATCTATGTTTCAATAGAATAGAATAGAATAGAATAGAATAGAATAGAATAGAATAGAATAGAATAGAATAGAATAGAATAGTTGGAAGGTATATAGCACATTTGACTATATATCCATAGTAAGTATTCTATAACATAACGAGAATATTATACCCATAAACTTCTATTGATGACCAAACTTCTTTGAGAATTGTTTACCCCAAAAACAATTCAGTTATCTATATGGGCTCAAATAGTATTTTGCTAAATCTATTAGAAATATACTAACAACACTAAAACCTTCTCTGTATCTATTTACCTGGTATTGAGCCATGCTAAATTCAACAGAATATTATTTAAAAAAAAACATGCGTAAGATAAATCAGGAGTTAGAGCAACTAATTTGGTTACTTTCTAGACAGTGGTTAGCTGTTAGATATACGTACTTTATAACCTTAGATTAATCTATGTTTTCTTTCCCTGTTGCATTAGAAAACTCTACAAGAGAAGATTCAAGACTCATCGGTGGGGCACAGTGGGTTAGGAGCACGTGACTTGCTTTCCCCTGAAAGTGGCAACCTAGTAAGGCAGCTGGAGGTCAGAATCAAAGAACTGAAAGGATGGCTGAGGGATACGGAGCTTTTTATCTTCAATTCCTGTCTGAGGCAAGAAAATGAAGGAACAATGAATGCGGAGAAGCAACTGCAGTACTTCAAGGTAATAAAAAAGCATTGATGCAAATTGGGTTGATTTTGGGAGCAATATAAAATATGAAATGCATATATGTTTAGTACTATATACTCTTACCTGCATATTCAAGCGTGAACATATAATTTCTGCACATTTATATGAAGACATTGCCTTTTCTGTAACAGAACTTAATTTTAAAAATAAATCTTTCTGTACATAAACATTTGCAAGGAACAAAATAATATCGGTCTTACACCCTGACTCCTTATAACTGTCTCATTGCATTCAGTATTGAAGTCTGTACACTCCATCCAGCTTAATGAAGACTCATTGTGTGATTTTTAGTAGTAAATTACTCTTACATAAGTTTAGCATACATAAGACAAAAAGGGAAAAGCATGCAGCTGGTTTTGTATTGGTAGAGTCCTGTGACCAATTGATAGAAGTGAACCAGGACCTTTGCTGTATAGGTTGAGATTTGTTATTAGCTGTTGCCCATTAGCCAATATTCTGGCACAGACTGAGCCCTGTTAATCAACACAAATGTTGATCAAGGATAGACATTCTGACAGCAGAATATATCATGATAATTGTATTGTTTTATCTACATCATAAAACCAATGTAAAAGCATAACAGAAGTTGTAATTGAGCACATATGGGTGGATCATACTTTATTTTGGGTGCATTCAGAAATGGATTTTTTAAAGGGAAAATGCAACATTGTGCCATTTTGTCCCATTTTGTCTCATCATGCCTTATAGTAGAGGAGTGCTGCTGGGCAGTGTGTCTAAAGCAGTGACTTTTGTGACGTGGCAGCAGATCAGTCCATGGTATTAAAGATTCGGCTACAACTTTTCATTTTATCCTCAAAGTAAACAAGTGGCAAAAATACCTGTTGATCAAGTCCTATGTTAATCATGTCAATATTCAGCTCATTAATAATTAAGACATGTTTCATATATTGTTCCTTTGAAAATTAAACAATCAAATTATAGAGGACAATTATACATTGGCTATAGTGAGTACTCAGATTCTTTGCAGAGATATATTATAGGTCCAATCTTTTAGCCCCCTTTGTCTCGTTAAATTTAATATCCAAAATAAGAAAGTTTTCAAATCAAATTCCTACAAGACACTTTATGCAAGATAAAAGCTGATGTATTTAACATTACGAAATATATAATGGATGTGTTTTCAATAGAATTTTTAGAAAATTTTCAAGAACGTAGAATTAAATTTAGCAAAAAATGAAACAATAATGGATTTGTCTATGATATATGAACCATGATTTTGGAATAGTTTATTATGTAAAAAACAAATTCTTTAATTTTGGTTTTCATTTTGCATTGTATTAGCTCTGTAGAAATATAAAATTTGAAAAAAGGAACTGATCATTATTTAAAGATGCTGAAACTGTGTAGCAATATAGCATGTTGATCAAATATCACTTCAAACTTTTAAGCATCTTAATATATCTGTTAAGACAGGATGGAGGTAGTTGACTTACTTGACTTATACAACTGAGACCAGAATTTCCATTGCTAAGCAAGGTGGTTGCTAAACGAGTTATGACCAATTTTACAACTGTTTATGCCATGGTTGTTAAGCAAATGTCTGCAGTTGTTAAGTGAATCCTGTGGTTAAGTAAATTTGGTTTGCCCCATTGATTGCTTGTTGGAAGCCAAACACCATATACATTGATTGGCAAGCACCTGAATTTTGTTCAGACTGTGGGGATGCTACAATGGTGGCACAGTGGTTAGAATGTGGTATTGCAGTCTAACTCTACTGACTGCCAGGGGTTCGATCCTCATTGGCTGAAGGTTGACTCAACCTTCCATTCTTCTGAGGTCGATAAAATGAGGATCCTGATTTTGGAGGTGGGCAATATGTTGAGTCTGTAAACTGCTTGGAGAGGGCTGTAGAGCAATGTGAAATGGTATGTAAGTCTAAGTGCTATTGCTAAAAGTCATAAGTCACTTTTTTCAGTACCTTGTGACTTCAAATAGTTGCTAAACTAATGCGTGTAAGTTGAGAACTACCTGTACTATAAATGTGTCAAAACTTTTCAAAAGAGTAAATAGGAGGATGAAGTGTTAAAACTACAAGGATATCCATTCACAGGAAAAAGTTTAGAATGTATTTAGGCTAAAAGCATTTTCAAGTCTTCTGGAACAAACTGCAGATATCTAGAGAAGTGCTGGACACACATAAATAGTAGAATTAGATCTGTAGGTAAACTCTATACACTGCCTCAATACACTCCAGGATGGAAAGCAGGATATAAGGCTAAAAAATAACTGTAAAAATTAAATACATGACTTTTTTGAGCTCATTCAGTGAAGTAGAACTTCATTTCTAGTTGACACTCCCTACTGAGTCACATTTCCCTTTTTTTGCAGCCATGACATACTCGAGTTTCAAAGGTACACCTTTTTCTTTTCTTTTCTTTTTTTAATAAATTTTTTATTGTACACGAATATACAAGACAAGACATACAAATACACATATATAGGAAACACAGTTCCCACTTTGCTATAGCTCTGGATCGGTCCATTAGCTTCTCTTATGTTTCACTTTAAGATTTTATACATTCCGTGGTCTACCTCC
>JANHFT010009296.1:78902-92270 GCA_032467955.1 Pseudoxenodon macrops
AAGAAAGAGAAAGAAGAAAAAAGAGCACTACCGTGTTTCCCTGAAAATAAGACAGGGTCTTATTTTCTTTTGATCCCTGATGAAATAAGGCTTGGCCTCATTTTCAGGGTGGTCTTATTATTTTTAAGGTGTAGGAGGCAGCAAGCATGATCACCTCATGGCTTCTGCTGTGTTTTGGGGAGGGCTTATTTTTGGGGGACAGCTTATTTTAGCGCATGTGGTCAAAAGCCTGATTGGGCTTATTATCTGGGGAGGTCTTATTTTCAGGGAAACAGGATAGGAAAGAGAGTGAAAAAGGAAGTGCCATGAAAAGACAGAAAGCAAGCAAAACCTGCACACTTCTCTGCATATTTAGTTTGGCCCACTCCCGTACAACAACTTAGCTCAAGAGAGTGTAACTCTTGACACATTTTCCACCCTTGCCTTTGCTCAATATTCACCTACTGGTGATTGTACACCAACTTTTATTGCCACACGAGCTTCTCTTTCACTAAAGCTAGAAATTTAGTGCATACAAAGCTATATACACACTGAGGTGCCTTCTAAATGTCAATTAATGAAAGTGTAATATAATTCAGCAAAGATATTGCTGTGGGGTCTTCACATAAAAAGTACCCTAACTCATAAATCCACAGCTCCTCAAGTCAGCACCAGACCCCAGGCTCTCTATGCTACCCACCAGATTCTTGAAATCCCTCCTCCCTACTGTGAGGGCTTAGTTGATACTTTAACTTCATTTCTCATGCTATGGGAAATGAATTAGAAGCAATCTATCCTAATTTGTTAACTTATTCAAATAACAGTTATTATACTTAACTATGCTAAAGATTATCTTTTTGGTGGCAGATTGTTTATTTTTTGATGAGCCTAATTACTGATTTTCCAAAGGTAATTTACATTTATTACTAATACATCTTTTAAAATGTGACAGATAAATGTTGTTCCCATAAGTGTATTATGAAAAAAGTTACTATTTAAAAACACATTATTTAATTTGAAAGATAAATGGCAAACACCATTATTTTTTTTTCTTGGAGCACCTGTGCTGTAAGCTCATTAAAATGTGTGATTTTATGTGAAGCTCAGATACTTAAGAGAAAAATTATCTATGGTATATGTATACCCTAAAAATAAACCCAGTACGCAAAGGTGACAGTATGCATATTTACCAACGTAGCTCAACTAATTTAATGTGATTTCTGCTCCAGCTGCAAGCCAGAATAAAGCTGTTGTGAGCAAATATATTTTCCTGCTGAATACATATATCGAAGCTGTAATCTCACTCTTTTATGGGTATGGTATAAAATTGACCATTAAGAGACAGCAGCTTCAAAAAGTTCTATGTACTGTAAATGATAATTCTGCTGTTTTATCCAGACTGCTGCTGGCTTTATAACTGTACAGATATGTTTCCCCTGGAGGTTCAGAGGTTTTGTTTTCCATGGAGGCCAGATTTATCAAGAAAATTTATCTTGGCACTTTCTTTTCCTATCAATATGGTCCATAACCTTTTCCTCCTATACTTTTTTCTTTGAGGCACACATGAAGTTATACCAGAACCAATTATTTTTTATGCAGTCCAGTATTTTCTATTCTGATTTGCAGAGATTGTCTAATGTGTCAGACAGAGGTTTTTCCCACCATATGTCATCTAATTCTTTCACAAGGTGATGGCAAATCAAATCATCTTTATTAGTGTAATTGATCGATCCAAACATAAGAATATAACAGGGCAAAAGAAACAACAAGGCAGGTACCATCTATGCAGGAAAATGTTGATTTTTCCCCCCAACTGGCGAGACATCTCATTCACCTAGCCAAGGTTAGGCAGTATAAAGGCTTTATGCTGGCCTACTTCAATGTTCTTATTATCAGCAATCTTTTAAGATAAATTCCATATCTCCTTTGTGTCTCATGCAATTTTATTGTGTTGTTTGTTCTACTATATTTGTGGTGTTCCCATCATCCTATTTTTTTTAGTATTAGACCATGTAGATTTATTTATTTTTTATTGATCCTATTGCATTGCAGATACAAGAGTTATGCTTAGCGTGACCAAATGTTGTGCTCTAGTTTATAAAGTCACCCAAATGATATTTTCTGGGATTAGTTAGTGATGAGTATTTAAGACCCTAATCTTTAACTGGATCTTGCCAGCTTACCAGCATTGCTACCACTAATTATGATGAAGATGATTGATTGATTGATTGATTGATTGATTGATTGATTGATTGATTGATTGCACAGTCAACCTGATGCTTGAAGTGCTTGTGGCATTTTTGTCCACCTATCAAATTCTTTTCAAGGATCTGGGCTAGGCAGTGTTTAATAATATTAAAGATACTGTCATAATGAAAGCTGTTCCAAATAAAGTTGCCTTTTGCAATTGACTGATGCTGATTTTGTCAATGCTGATGGCGTTCAAGTGATGCTCCAGATGTTATTGGATTGCACCCAAGACACCTATTACTATTGGTACTATCTTTGCTTTCCTTTTCTATAGTCATTTTACTTTTATTTGCAGATCTTTGTATTTTGTGATTTTCTCCAGTTTTTTCTTTTCTATTCTGCTGTCTTCAGGTACTGCAATGTCCACTATCTAGATTTTTTTATCTTTCTTATTAACAAATGATAAGTCCAGAGTGTTATGTGACAGGTGCTTGTCTGTTTGAATTCTAAAGTCCCAGAACACTTTAGTTTCCTCTTTTTCAATTACTTTGTCTATTTTCTACCTGTTCTTGCTTGCAAGCAAATGGGCACTTCTTGTAGATATTCCAATGCACCATTGTTGCCATTTTGCAATGCCAATGTTTGTAGTCAGTTTGTGCAAACTTCTTGCAACAGCTAACTAGGTGTTCCACTGTTTCTTCACTTTCTTTGCAGAGGCAGCATTTGTTATCTGTTGCTGTCTTCTCAGTTCTGGCTTTGTATGCATTTGTTCTTAAGGTGTGTTCTTGTGCAGGCAGAATTAATCCCCTGTGTCTTTCTTTAACTTTCCTGTTCTTATCCATTGCAGTTATCTGCTGATCTACTTTTTTTTAATACTTTGGTCATATAGTGCTTTGCTTTGTTGTGATTTTTTTCCATTCTTCATTTAGTCTTATAGGTCAGTTTGTTCTCTCCAGTATTTAGAAAGCATCAGTGCATCTTCTTCACTGTCCTTCAGATATTCTTGACATGATCTTTCTTCTTCTTCAACTGTCTGGTGTACCTTCAACATTCCACACCCACCTATTTTCCTTCATAAGTATAGTTTGTCAACATCACTGTGAGGATGAAGGACACGATTCATTATCTATGGAGATTCTCAATCATCCAGGTCATGATTTGAAAAGTACCATTGGGCAAGATTCATTGTCATTATTTTTCTGGTCTTCCTTTCCAGAACTTTTAGTTCAGTGGCTTGAGTCCAATCCACTATTCCAACTATGTATCCAATGACTGGAATTGCCTCATTGTTAATTGCTTATATGATGTTTGAACTTTAAGGTCTTCTTCATTCTCATGATGTACTCACTTCTGACTTTCTTAACTTCATTGTGCTTGATGTTGTCCTGCTATATTGTGTTTTGTCACATGGTCAGCCAGATAATTAGACTGAATTTGGCATTTTTATCCACCTATCTAGTTCTTCCCAAAGACTTAGGATATTAGTAGCAGCAGCAGTAGTAGTAGTATTACTATTATTATTATATTCTTACTTTACAAATAGTTTGATTTGATGTCAAAGAAGCTCATTACCTCATGCCTGCAAACTATTTGTACTATCATTGTCCAGTGCTTAAAGCCATCTCTATTCTACCATTGAGCTATGCCAATAAGTTTACACAAACTGGTAGGAAAGATCTAGAAGTGGCCAGAACCAGAACAACCAACCAAAGACATCTTCCAATTTCCTTAATCAAGGAGATTATTACCAAATGGTGATATAGGTCCAAGAAATCATGAAGGAATACCAGATGTAGATTAACCTCCTGGTTTAATCAGTATTTTGCCAAAGTACGTAGTAAATTTTTCTTCAATGCTTATATAAGGAGTACCACAATGGTTTTATTTCTAACATTAAGTTGACATATTTAATTATTTTAGCTATGTATAAGTTTAGATATTTAAAAAACTTACATACAGTTCCAATAGTTTATGTTTTTTTAAAAACATATTATTAAAAGCCCATTTAAGGCCCATTTGAGGCTAGATATACAACACGTTTCATGTTTAAATCATAGGCCTATATTTTTTTTTGTTTTGTGGAGAGAGAGAGAGAGAGAGAGAGAGAGAGAGAGAGAGAAGTCCACATCATTAATTAATATTAAACAAGAAGGTGACTGGATAACTCCAGATATTTTTACTTAATTTGGAAAGTATAAAATGCCAGGCTGATGTGCCTCCTTGGAAATGCTGTGATAAGGTAATCCCTTAGCTGTATTCCAATAGTTCTTTTTTCATAATCTTCATCCTATGCTTTGGCTCTTTGTTGCACAGGTTAACCCTAAATTCTAAACTGAAAAAACATTGCATCAGAAATACACGTAGTCTTTGACTCATATCAACAATTGAAACTAAAATTTCCACCATAAATTAGTGCAGTCATAAAGTGAGCCATCATGTGACTAAATGTAATTATACAAACATCTTTACTTAATAATTGTAATAATTTCACAATCATTAAGCAAATGAAGCTTCCCCAATTTACTTTTTTGTAGGAAACCAGATGCAAAGAACACAAACCATGATCATGTGACCACAGGATGCTGCAAGCAGTTGTAAATAGTTGTTGTTGCCAAGTGCCCAAATTGTAAATTGTGTGATTATGGGGATGGGGCAACATTTGTAAGTGCAAGAGCAGGTCATAAATCACTTTTTCTGAAGACGTCATAATTTTGAACCATTGTTTAAACAGACATAAATTGAGGACTGTCTATATTAATTATTCTGGTAGTAAGAAATATTAGGCAATGGATTATTTATGCATGTCTTCTCTTTTTATTTTTTTAGAGAGAATTTGATACAGTATTTTAGATTATACCCACATTTATATAATCTCAAAACTAAATGGATTATTTGGCAGTGAATCCTATTGATTTTAATAGGGCTTATTTCCATGTAATGGGCTCCAGATTGCAGATTATATTGGTTGGCAGGGTGGCCTTTATTGAGTCTTACGTTCCTATTGATTGATACAGTTTCAGAAGGTAGAAGAAGCATGTTCACAGATACCTAAAAGGATGGGATTGAGGGAAAAGGTCAAACTTGATTATTTCCCCTGTGCCTTTTGAAACTAAATCTTGTTTTATAAAAATCAATGAGGGTTTCCACTTCAATGGAAAGATATAACTCTGATTTAAACCATAAGCTACAAAAAATTGCTGTTCATAGCTGCTTTTGCATATACCTACCTGTAAGGACACTGGTGTGAGATCATATAGCAGCTAATGTGGCTATTTTAGAGAAAATTGTGTTTTACAAAGGGAATTATAGTTGATGTAGCATGCTCTTACTTTTCTTTTCTTTTCTTTTCCCTTTCCCTTTTAGAAACTTGGCTGCATTTCAGATGTAGGCTTATCCTCTAAACCCTGGGATGACCTCTAATTCCATTGTATCACTGCCTTTTGTTACACTTGACTCCCAAGATAAATTTTCTTTCCAAATGTTATTTGTACATGTTGGCTTTGTAACCAGGTTGCATATGCTGGAGCAATTTCAGTTATCATTTGGCTTTGTAGCAAAACGTTTTTCTTTCATATGGGTTTATATGCCAAGCTACCTCTTAACAACTTTTTTTTCAAATGTGTACGCCTCTGTATGACATCTCACCCACTAATATTTTAATGATTTTGCAATTGCACAGTTTCTGTGATAATTTCAAGTCATCATTTCAGAACTGTAAATGTCATTAATTCTCCTGTTTTATGCATCAAATTTGGTATTTTATGTGTACAACCCATATTGTTTATTGAAAGTATTTTAGAAAGGAAATTTTGATTGCAGCAACAATTGTCCTGAGTCAAAAGAACAGGTTATACAAAGTAAACACAAATGTATCCTTTTGCTTTTTCTAAAACAAAACAAAACAAAACTATGCAACACTTCAAGAAACAACTATGTAGTGTTGTATATTAAGGATTGTTAACATTGTACTAAATTAAATAAAACATTTTGGTTTTCTACTATGCTTCTTGAGGTGGTAATCAGAAAAGAACCCCACATTTTTAAAAAAAGGTGCCTTGCTGTATTTCTTATAACATTTATTAGAAAGTTGCTTTCACAGTAAAATTACGTTCATTTGAAAGAAGGAAATAGCAAGGTGTGAATCGTTTCTGTATATATGTATAACCAAGTGCAAACATTGATGTACAATGACAGTATAAAATGCTTTAATGTTTGTGATGCCTGGTGGTGTAGAAAACATAAGCCTTAAAGCCACTAGATTGCATGATAATTAGAACTGGCATAATAAACATAAGTTTACTGGGGAAATTTTAGAACTGGCTCTCATTTACCCACATCTGTCTAAATGTGAATATTGCATGGATCTGCCATAATTATTTGAATATTTATAAGGGCCTCCCAGGTTTTGTGTAGGCCTTTAGGAACAACTTTGTCTGTGACCCTTCTGCCCTGAAAGTTCAGCTACTTCTGGTAAAATTGGAAGAGGACTTTGAACTACAATCTCATTCTGGAATAATTCCCTTACTGTCTCCATCTGTTAAGATGCCCATTTGGAGACCGCAGAAGAGGTCACCTTCAAAAAATTTGTGCGCTAATAAGAACCAGGAAAAGTATCTCGTTTTTTTGAATACCCACTTTCCACCTGTGTTTCTTTTTCCCATAACAAACAGAATGATCTCCTTCCCTCCCTCCCTCCTTCCCTCCCTCCTCCCTGTCACCTCTCTCACACACATGCACACAAATATCCATTATAAAATGGCTCCCTCTGAGGTTTACTGCCCCTTCATGCATTACAACTCAGTTGGTCAAAAGGATTTCTTAGTTTCCAAGTTCCTACTATAAAGGTATGTCTTGTTTAGTGACTGCCTTATTAAGCAAGCCATTACAATGATGATGAAAAAGTAATCTTTGAAGGTCCGTAAAGCAAAGGAAAGCTAGGTCATAAGTACGGTAGCAATTTCACTTAATGCGAAACAACTGAATTATTGGTTGTAATTGTGGTCGCTAAGTGATGACTACTTCTATAGTTTACAACACTGAACAAAAGTATAAAGGAAAATACAGAACTATGTACAATGTACAACTGCTAATTTCTACCTAAAATTATAGATTTACTACAAGATGACAATGTTGTGCCTCATCTGAAATCTCATTGATACTGAGGAAGAATGGCTTATTTTCTCCAGTCTCATCTTCTGTTGTTGCATCTGGAACTTTCCTTCCTTCCCAAATGATATTGGTATTGCCTGAATAGTCCCTCTGTTCATTGTGGGTGATGACAGGACAGAAGGTTGTTGATTTTGAAGAGTGGGCCTCTTGTCATTTCTGGTGCTTTGGACCAATGGACTGGTAACAACTAAGGAGTATATAAGTTTAGATATTTAATTTATCTGTTTTAAAAAATATATATTTTAAAGTCCACAGAGAATATACTCCTGAAAAATGAGACTACATTTCTCATAATTCCCAGCCATCCTGGAAGTGGTAGGACTTACCTATCTGGTAAGATAAATGGTTAGGATCCTTTTTTCCCCATACATGCATCTTTTGAATATATATATATAATAAAAAGTGACCAATATGTGATCATCCTTCATAGAGATTATTTATAGGTTTCCAAAGTTCTTATTTTTCAGTTAACTGGTTGATGCAGTACTTAGGTAAGATATAAACCACAAGTAAATATGGATGAAAATGGAAACATACATATTATAAAGTTCTTATATACAGGGTCAAAAGAATGTGGTATATTAAAGTTGATGTTTCCGAATAAAAGGCTGAAAGCTTTGTAATAATATTCAGATTTGATGAATCCCTCATCCAATTACAAGTTAAGATTGTAAATTCAGATAATGCATTGATTTCCCAGTTCAATCCTGTTTTATTAGGCAGTCTTTGGGCCATTCATATTTATGCTCTAATTGGAAAGTGTCTTGCTATTTTATTTACTTTTCTTCCAACAATGTGCACATAAAATCTGAGAATTTCAAATGTATAAAAGAAACCAATTCATTTCCCCCCCTGAAATAACTACGTATTGCCAACCCAAATGTGATTTGTCTGTGGAACTGGAAAAAATGTTCCAAACCCTCCCAAAAACCATGAGTCTGTCTGTCTGTGTGTGTGTGTGTGTGTGTGTGCATATGTATATGTATATATTGTAAAAGCAGATTTGGCATAGTTTATTCCATGCATAAATTCTACCCAGATGCCTTCAGGAAATTCATACTATGTACAATTAATTCTATTTTGAAGAACTCCGAATTCAAAGAATTATAGAATCATATTATTGGTTTGCTAAGCCACAGTGGAGGAAACAAAAGCAACTGCCTTATATCAAGTTAGAGCTGCTTTTTCTGAGTGACAGGAGAACACCAAAGACTCCAATAGCTGTCATTTCTATCACCTGCTGCCTGTTCAGATGCCAGAAATTTAACCCAAGATCTGTACATAAAAAAGTACTTGGCTACTGAGCTGTTTCAGCAACAGAGCCAACAAAATAAAATGGCCGAAGTGGGTGATGTTATGATGTTTAATAACAATAACCCAAAAAAGAGGGTCCAGAGCAAAGACGGGAGAAGACAGTCAGTTGTTAACAAGGCTCACGATCAATTCATCACACATATCTCTGAGAATTTAGCAGAAGGGTATTGAAAAAGTCAGAAATATGAGACATAACGTAGTTGGATAGAGTACTTTGTACACATTTAAATTATTTGTTTATTTTCATGTTCATCTATACTATTCCAAACAAAAGCCTACCTCAAAACAGCTTCATTTAGTCATTAAGGCTTGTGGGAACTGTGATTTGTTTTCAATTTCAATAAACAATTAAATTAAAATTTCATTTATATGATCAGTTTGCCACTTTAAATATAGGATTACAAGACAAAGTGTTTGCCAGCCTATGAAGTAGATCAGCCTATAAAAACCATATAGGCTTAAAATGACTTTTGTTGAATATCTATAGCAGGGGTATCAAACTCGTGGCGCCACGTTGCCGTCATGTGACATATGACGACATTTTTCCCTTTGCGGAGCTGGGGTGGGTGTGGCCTGTGCATGACACATCTGGCTCATAGGCCACCAGTTTGACATCCCTGGACTACAGTAACAGCATCTCTCAAGTCTGAATTCCCTCCTCCTTCTCTTCCTTTATATTCCCATGAATTAAGGAGGGGGCTGTCTGAGATGTTCTGTCAAATTAATTTTTGGGGATGGGTTAAGGCTGTGTCTGTCTGACTTTTGCCTTGGTAGACCCTCTTCCTTCTGTCCTTCAAAGGCCATTCCCTTTACCTCTACAATATACCAATAGAACTTAGACATATATACCACTTCACAGTGCTTTACAGCCCTCTCTAAGTGGTTTACAGAGTTAGTACATTGCCCCCAAAATTCTCATTTTATCGACCTTGGAAGGATGGGAGGCTGAGACAACCTTGAATCAGTGAGATTCAAACTGCCAAACTTCTGGCAATCGGCAGTCAGCAGAATTAGCATGCAATACTGCATTCTAACTACTGCACCACTACAGCTTCCTTCTACATATACTTGAAGTAAGGAATACACTATATATTTCTAAATTTATTTCTTCATAGAATATAAAAGTCACCATCAGACACTAATTACAAAATTATCCCCTAAATTCTAATTATTCAATCATCTAAACCTTGTTTTATTATGATGAATACAAAATGAACTATTCATTCTTCCACAAAGGTAGGGGAATTATGTGGGAAGGGAGGGGCTTTGAGCATATTTGGGATATAGTGGACATGTTACAAAATGGCTGCAATAGGATGATTGCTAATTAACAAATTGGCTGCCATGATGGACCTGGCATTGATAAACAAGGAGGAGGGAAGACAAAAGTTAACAAAAAAAGAGAAGGAGACAGACACTACAGAAGTGCCCTTGAAAATAATAATACATTTTTCAAAATGCATTAAAAACTGGCAGTTGGGATTTCTCCCTCACAATACACAGTCATCTAGAACAGTGGTGTCAAGCTCAAGGCCTATGGGCCAGAACCAACCTGTGGGGTGTTTAGATCTGGCCAATGGGGCTGCCCTGCCCCATTGATGCCTGCGGTGCCTCTGCCAGCAAAAACAGAGCTCAGGAGGGCTGCACGTGGTCATCATGGGCTTCCTTTTCACCAGCAGAGGCACTGTGGGCCAGTCTTTTGTTTTTTGCTGGCAGAGGGCTAGCAAAACAAACTAAAAATGAAATAACAGAAGTGTTTCCCCTTTTACATTTGAGCATCCAAGAAGGGACAGGAAAGGGGGGGAAAGAAGGAAAGATGGGAAGGAAGAAGAAAGGAAATGAAGAGGAAAAGAAAAAGAACAAAGGAAGGAAGGAAGGAAGGAAGGAAGGAAGGAAGGAAGGAAGGAAGGAAGGAAGGAAGGAGATTATAATAAGAGGAAGGGAGGGTCTGAGGGAAATGCTGCCTTCGCACTTGGTCACCACAGGTCCCTCCGACAGAAGTGATGTTGAACTGGCCAAGCCCACCCCGTCCATGCCCCCCCGGGCCCCTGAGGTCAAACACAACCCTGATATGGCCCTCAATGAAATTGAGTTTGACACCCCTGCTCTAGAATGTTGTCTATCATCCCAGTGTGACTTCTGTGGAATTCAAAGATTGAAAAAAAGGCAGGGCAAGTATGTATCAGAAGAGACAATTGAGTACGTTGACCATGAATATCATGTTCCCATTATTCACCCGATAGTCAGTTGCACTTATTTAATTGCAAATTGTAAAATGATGTCAGGTGAAAATATTTAAATCATCATCCAGATAATATGAAAAAATGAGGGCAAGCTTTGGAGTGTTCATGAGTGTTCTCACAAACATCACAGCCACATAATCCAGCATTGTTGTCAAGTCCAGCTGCTGACTACAGCTTAAATGATGCTTAAGTATTACAACTTGGATTTCCTCATCATTTGGGGAAAGAAGGAATAAAAGGAAAGAAGAAAAATATCTTGCTACCCAATAAAATATCAGCAATTCTCTCTCTCAAACATCATCCAATTTCCTCCCACTTAAATGTCCACTATTCTGTTCCATCTTTGAGCAGATAGATATACTGGGTTGTTAACAGTGCTTAAGAATTATCAGTTCTATTAACTGTGTAAATTTTGGTTACTCCTTTCTCAGCTCCGGTTCTAAATTCTTCTGGCACAGTAATTATAATGAACATCCTAGGTGAATATGTGGCTTTTACCAAACATGAATCATTGTTAAATGCATGTATTACAAAGCATCGTGGATTTCATGTGCATTTACATTTTGACATAAAATTCTGGAATGGGAAAATGTCAGATTTTCTCATATGGCTGAGATATCTAATTAAGTTGGAAAATTGGCCATGCAAGATCAAGTCTCACTGAAGGCCATTTTTAATACATGGATGATTATTTTTCCAATGCTTTTAGCACAGAATCATAGCCTATTTGACCTGGGTCTCAACAGCTATATGGTAGAATCTGATTTGTTGTAGAACATCATTTAGAAGTGGAGAAGTTGTGAAGCCTTTAAAGATATATGTGGAATAAGATAATTGTGAAGAGAAGTTTACACTCGTAAGGCAGGCATGAAACAGGATTCAAATTAATGAATGATTACTTAAGACACATGTCATTTACTTTTCTTTCTAAATGCAAAGCCCCAGAGGTTTCTCACTGAAATTGAATATTTGTGAAAGCATACCTGATAAAAGAATAAATTTCAGTCTTTGCCATGACATATAATTAGTCTGCTGGTCTTCATTGCTACAAGGATTATAGAATCAAAAGTCATTGTAGGGCTAAAATGGAACTGTATCTCCTAACTATACAAAAAGCTTCTGCAGTCAGAAACCCACTAAAATTATCGACAATGAAACCACTGCCCCTCCCTCCTCAAAACAATCTATTTGGCTTCTGAAAGTAACTTTCCTCCAACTCAGGCTGTATCTAACTCAGCATGGTTTATTCTGACTGGCAGTGTCTTATCAGAATGTCAGGCAGAAAATTTTTGCCATCATCTGATGCTCAAACATGAACCCTGCAAAACAGAGCATGCCCTCTCTTATTCTGCTATGGGATTTTCCATCTAATAATTACATTGACATTGAGAGGGCCTTAAAACAGATGTGATGGGTCAGCAGGTGGGCCTAATCTATCTACATAGTGAGGTAGATATTAGTCTCATATATGATTTGGGATTTTATTCAAATGTGCCTTGGTCCCCTTGAGAATGCAAGACTATTCCATTGTTCATTAGCCCTTTTGAAGCTTGTGCATGAGCCTGAAAATGAAGTTCCACTGCTTTAAGGAATCTACTAATTAAAGTTCAGACGGTACCTTTTTCTAGGTTCTGTTGAAATCTGGTTATTTTAATGAATTATCAGAAAAGAGTTGTACTCGCATTAAGTCTGAAAGAGCTTCTGAATCATGTTTGAAATATGCAGAGCTCTAGTTGATACATATTCATGTTTCATGCCATTTTCTCCTCCTTTCTATTCCAAAGGGAGAGGGGAACCTCCCACTTCTTTAAAGTCACCAATTCACAGACATCCAAAGGACACGGTGTCTACTTTTCTAAATGTGGCATAATTTCTAATTTCTTTCCTAATTTGCTGGCAGAATTTAGAAGACTGGTGACATTACCTGTAAGAAAACACAAATTGATGGACTTGGATTTGAGTGTTGTTGTTTTTAACAAAAGTATACACTTAGGATTGAAACAGAGAGTTCTAACAGGAGATACAATTAGGAGAAACAGCCATTTTGGGATCCAGAAGTGCTAGGACTCCCTCTGATTTATTTACTGTGCATTCCTTGATCCCAGCTTTTAAAAAGGCTGATCATATTAGATAGAGCTAAGCTTGCTGCGCAAAAAAAAAGAATAATCACAGGACACCTAGATGGCAATAACAAGATAGAGCTTTCTGTGTGTTTTGCTGTCATGTCCAGATTTCCCAACCTTGACATAGTAGCCTGAATGGGAACCAATAGTTGCCATGTCAGAAAAGCAACAGGGCAGAGGTGGGTTCCTACTGGTTCATACCAGTTCTATAGTGTAGGTAGTAAGCTGCTGGTGATGTCACGGAACCGGTTGTGGTCCGTGGACACCGCCATCTTTTTGGGGGGGGATTTTTTTTGGGGGGGGGAAATATTTTTTTAATTTTTTTCGAATGTGCAGAAACCGAATTTCCA
>JANHFT010009296.1:95989-110342 GCA_032467955.1 Pseudoxenodon macrops
TTAGTTGCTTGGCTTAACAAGTTCTGTTCTGTTTGCTGCAAAGAGGTAAATTGCTGGGAGGCAGATGCCAAAGGGTGAGGGTGGCTGGGTGGGACTACATTCGGTGTATAAGACACACCCAAGTTTTTTGGGGTAAAAAGTAGCGTCTTATAGTCAGAAAATACGGTATATACATGGTTTAAATATAAATAAATAAATGTGCAAAAGAAGAAAGTCCACTCTCAATAGTGGTAATTACAATAAAACTAATTCCAGTAATTAAATAAAACAATAACAAAAGGTCCATATAAATACCTTTATGAAAGTAATTCCATCATTGAGATTATCATTAAATCTGGACCATACAGCAACATTGTGCCATTGTCTCATTTTTAGAACACAAAGACTTAAAAAATAGATAACTAATTTATATCCCAGAATTATTCCTTAAAATTAGGAGTGGCTTTCTTTCCAGTTACATGGGGTTATCTTATTTGGCTTTATCCCCAAGTTCAATAAAGCCAAAGCTCTTCAGAAGAAGACAAAATCTGTATTTTAGGAATATAATTCAATGTTAGTTTGAGATCATTGTATTTTACAACAATTATATGAAGACATTAGATTTTATCTAGATGTGGTATGTTTTTTTCTCAAACATCTTCATATGCTATGTTAGAAACAAAGATCATGCAAACTCTAAAGTCTGCTGACAATAAAGGATTTTTAGAATTCATTTTCAGTCAATCCAGAAAAATGCTTATAATTTATTTTTAGATCTTGTTTCTTTTGTATACTGGTTGCAAATGGAGCTAATTTGTCACCTTATACAAGTTAGGGCAAGCCAAACTTACCAAAAATTACTATTCTCCTCCTCACTGGGACAATGTTGTGTGCACAAGTTGGCCTTGATCTACAAACAAATATGGCTCAAATTTTCTTCTGTGCTTTTTTACCTTCTTCATGCAATTTGATAGGAAAATAATAGCTTTTGACATTTTACTTCCTAAGGAGAAATGCTTCTTATTTAAATAATTGCAGTCAAGGATAGAGCTATGATCCCTGAGCTGCAAGAACCCAATCAATCACCGCATGGCAGCAAAAGTGTCAGAATGTTTTCTACCTCTTTGCTGCTACCTAGTGGCTATCCAGATGGCTGCAGCTGAGACCTGGCAGTCCTAATGGAGTGTTCTGGCACTGTCTTTAGATATGAGGTGCCCTTCACTGAATAAACTTATCTCCAGCCATCTGCAGTCTTTCTGACTTTCCATACTTTAATTAAATTCCAAGAGAAAATGTACGGCATCCTCTCTGGGGGCTTTTTCAAATCAGGAAATTTAAGCAACCAGGGAGATGGCAGAGTGATGGACAGATGTGTCACAGAATGCAGTAACCTTGCAACAATGGAGTAAATTCAGAAACATAATCAAAAGAAGTTCTAAAGAAATTCTGCGGTATCCTGAGAATAAGGGAGGGAAACAAACTGCTTTCTCTAGGGAAGAACATTTTCAGAAAACTGGAGGACAGATTCTGGCACAACAGTTTACTGATTCCGAGACATAATCCTCCACTTCCAGACTGTTCCTTTATAGCCATCCATATCTATTCCTGCTGTATTCAGCCAAATTCAGTATAAATTGAAGGCTGAGGCTTCTTTATGAATATGGGATTGCCACATGAGGCTAGGCAGATTTTTAGATGTATGAGCAACTTATCAAGAATGCTTTCAAACACAAAGAACCTTAATTGAATGCTTGGGGCAGTGGGGATCAGGACTCAGGTGAGAGGAAAAGATTTGAAGGAGAAAAGGGAAAGATGTGTGGGGATCAGTAGGATGGTGGTGGGGGAAAAGAAAATAACAAAAAGATGAAAGAAGTTCCAAGTAAACAAATAATGTTTGCCGAAAAAGTACTGAAGATGATACAACGTTGTTACAGACTGAGACACATTCCAGGCTTCATTGGCACCTGTTCCAGAGGTTTATCCAGAAAAAGATAATCATGATAAGCTGGTCCCCTGACTTTCCTAAAAAATAGGATTTTTCTAGTTGTCTTACCAAGGACCTCTCTCTTTAGACCAGCTATAGGAAAATATCAAGGAAGGGGATTTGGAACTTCCTGTCCAAAGTCAAAACCTAACAAAGCTATTTCCTTGTGATTCATGATGATTCTATTTTATAATTATGATCATGATTTATCATTTGTTACTTGTATGTACACTGACAGCTTACGCACCCGAGACAAATTCCTTGTGTGTCCAATCACACTAGGCCAATAAAGAATTCTATAAAGAATTCTATTCCATTCTAAAGCACATGAAGTAGCTAACTATGCAAGTAGGGATAGTTCTAATATAAACATAGCCAAATCTCTCTCTCCTTCCCTCCTTCTTTCTCTCCTGTCTATTTTGTGTTTAAAGGTACTGGGAAATAGTAACTGCAGCATACAATATGTGCAAAGGCAAAAATCACATATGAAGAATTCCAAATAAAATCAATACAACTACTGTACGATTGCTACTAATTTCCTTGTTGAATAAGCTTTGATAATAAGGTTTATCAAAATATTATTACCAAAGGTTTCTTTGATAATAAGGTTATTACAGGGAATATGACTGAAGGGTCATTTGGGCATGCTGTTCTGATGTATGTAAGCAGCTTTTTCCTCCTTTTCTTTTCCCTGTTTTCACAGAATGCTGGAACTAACTGAAAGTTATTGTTCTGTTGCATTGTCCAATCAAGAAGACATGCACCTTTTTGAAGATTCTTGCTGAAATTGTAAAGGCACAGGCTGTTTTTCACCCATTTTGCCTTTGTACTGTATAAATGTGATTAGATGAGAGAGCTCTTTTGGGAAACAAAAACTTGAATTGTTTCTTAATATGGGGTCAACCTATCCAATCTTCTATATGGCACTGAGATGTCATATAGTTTTTTTTACAGGAAGAAAAGGGTAAGAAAAAGAATGGTAGGTAGAGGAATGAGAAAGAGGATAGATGATGATAAGGAAGGCAACTGATAAAAAAAATTAAGAAAATGGCTGCTTTCTTTGCTGATTGGAATATCTTACATACTCTTCCCTACAGAAATCAAAGCAGAAGAATATTACACTGTTCCATAGAAATTATTTACAGATAAATATTTTGGTTTTGTTACATCTACAAATCAGTTAACACTTATGAATGAACATAGGGTCCATTTCATGGGTTGCACCCAGTGGTGGGATTCAAATAATTCAACAACCAATTCTCTGCCCTAATGACCAGCTGGGTAGGAGTGGCTCAGTGGTCATGTGACCGGGTGGGTGTGGCCAACTCAACATCCCTTACGTCGATGGGTGCTTCTCCTTAGCTATTACAATGTAATAAGTGTTAACCAGAGAGGCAGTTTCTGTAAGCAGGGTAATAAAGATTAGGCTAGAAACAACAGAATATTTCCTTCCTGTCTTCCTTACAGGATTATCCCTGTAAAGTGAAAAAAACAAAATAAGATTTCTTCCAGCAATTGGTTCTCTGAACTGCTTTTAACAACTGGTTCTCCTGAATAGGTGCAAACTGGCTGAATCCCATCACTGGTTGTATCTCCATGATTTCAGGATTTTCCAGTTGGTCTAAGATTAAAGCACAGGCTAGAAAGCAGGAAACTGTAAGTTCTAGTCCTGCCTTAGTCACGAAAGCCAACTGGGTAACCTTGGGCCAGTTATTGTCTCTTAGCCTAGCTCACCTCACAGGGTTGTTGTGTGGACAATAGGAATAGGAAGGTGTGTTGGATTTGTTTGCTGTCATGAATTTTAAAAGTGGCAAACAAATAAATAAAATAAAATAAATTTGAACAAATTATTCTGAGTTGAGGACTAACTAACTTTAAACTCTTGTTTAAACAAATCAAAAGGAAAACATGGAAAAACATCTGGCAAATAGACAAAGAGAAACATATCAGAAGAAATGTGATACTAAAAATTCATCCCCGCACTAGTACTTAAGCAATCTAAATCATCATAAAGTAATACTCTAACGAAAATTCAGAGTGTAAAGAGAATGAGATTCAAAATGGCAATGTGCAAATCTTAAAGTTATGGATTTCATGGAATAAATCATTATATCTGCACTGGAAATGTGAAACATCAAGCTCAGAAACTGATAGAAAAGGTGCTATTTTAAATTTTTATCTAGTCAGGATAGTTATCTTCTATTAGCATGTCATTTCAGTCCAAACATTGTGATATGTACTGTACCTTACAAGGTGAGTAGAGATCGTTTTGTTACCTTAGCAGCACAATTAGTGGTAGAGTTCATCATCTGTCAACATTCCTTGATTAGTTAATACCTATGCAGCATTTTGAATATGAGTCTAAGTACTTAAGTATTGGATTCTGGTAGCAAAAGCTTTGTAGGACTTTGATGAAAGATAAAACATATAGACCAAATCAAAGTATGAAGATAAAAGCATAATTTTTATCAGATATATACTTCATACAACAATAAGAAGAAACATACAGAAATTCAAATCTAAATATATTTACTCCTATATAGTGGAATTTAGTGGAACTTTCTTTCAATAAACATAGATTTTATACTATCATTGTGGCTGTTTATTTATCAAATTATGGAACATCTTTTCTTTAAGCCATTGTAGTCAGTGATTAGAATGCAGTATTGCAGTGTGACTCTGCCCATAGCCAGGAGTTCAATCCTGATGGATGAGGTTTCCATCCTTCTGAGATCAGTAAAATGAGGGTCCAGATTGTTGGGAGCAATATCTTGACATTGTAAACTGACCAGAGAGTACCATAAAGCACTATTAAGTGGTATATAAGTCTAAGTGCTATTGCTAATTAAGTATTATATATGTGTGTGTTTAGAGGTCCAGCTGTATGCTATCTTGGCAATTCTCAAAGATCTAGCTGACTGAATTTCATCAATCATTACTTTTTGCATAAGGGAAACTATTATGATCTCAAACTTAACTTTGCATTTTTTCCCCAGAAGTTCCCTCTCAATCTAATTAAAGTACATTAGCTTTTCAAATTTTAAAGAAGGTCATGAAATTCTTATAAATATATTATTTGTTTTTTAAATTATTTTAGTTGCAGAGTGGTCAGGAAATATGCATGGACATCTTGTGTTCTCCTGTAGAATCCTCTCTCTAAGAGACTGCAACCTGATTGGCTTCTACAGTTTAATTACATCTCAAGTAAAAACACCACGCATGAATTCCTTTTGGTGTCCTCTTCCAGATTATGCAACCTGGAGTATCCATAGAAGCTGTAGAGTGCTGGAAAGGCATACAATTAAAAAAAACATCAACTATTGCGTCTTCAATCATCTCAGTCAATTGTAATGAACTTTTGCTAGTATTTTATCTTTTATTATAATATCTGCAAAAGCCATCTTAAAAATATCCCCTTGTCATATAATTTTATAATATATAGCGTATAATTTTAGGAGGGGCCCTTCTATTTTACCACCTCTTACTATATTCAACAGCATGGTATCAGCAGTAGAGTCCTTCAAGTTTTGGGGTTCTATAATCTCCCATGTCTTGAAATGGACATTCAACGTTAGAAACATCATTTTAAAAAGCATGACAAAGAATGTTCTTCCTGCATCAACTCAGGAAATTCCGACTGCCCCAGGAGCTGTTGATACAGTTTTACAGAGAAATATTGAGTCTGTAATTTGTACATCTATAACTGTCTGATTTGGTATAGCAACCAAACAGGATAGATACAGATTCCAACAGGTAGCTAAGACTGCAAAAAGAACAATTGCAACCAGCCTGTCTTCCATAGAAGACCTGTATATTTCATGGGTCAAAAGGAGGGCTGAGAAGATATCTGCTGATCCATCGTATCCTGGATATAAACTGTTTCAACTCCTCCCCTCAGGATAGGTTTATAGGGCATTGTAGGCCAAAATATCTAGACTCAGGGACAGTTTTTTCCCCTTATGCTATCACTCCAGTGAATACTTAATTCTCTCAATGCTGCCTAATGTAGTGTGACTATAGTATTGTTAATTATCCTTCTTATTATCTTCTTTAGTACTTCTTTTATTGATATTATAATTGTTATTATTCTGTTGTTTTGTATGTACACTCAGTGCTTCTGTACAAATTCCTTGTGACAAATTCTGGAGGCAAATTTCTTGTGTGTCTGATCACACTTGGCCAAATAAAGTATTCAATTCAAGGTGCTTAGAGTTACACTGGGGGTTAGGCAGTCTTAAACCTAATCAATCATCAATCAATCAATCAATCATACATTTAAAGTCTATGTTATAAGAATTAGAACTAGCGAGCAACAAATAGGCAAGCACAATGCAAAATAAGTAGATTGTGGAGATCTTTGGTGCTTTCTCAGTTTGATTGTTTTCTTGCAGACATTTCATTACTAAACTAGGTAGCATGTTCAGCATACAACAGGGGTGTCATACTCATGTCATCACAGTGTCATCACATGACATATAGTGACTTTTTCCCCTTTGCTAAACCAGGCATGGGTGTGGCCAGGGTGTGATGCATCCGGCCCATGGACAGCAAGTTTGAGAGCCCTGGCGAACAACAACCAAGCTCAGAGACCACCAAGGACCCCACAGTTCAACTAAACTACAAATATTCTCTTCTATGAGTAAATCCTGCAAGAAACTGGGATATATTCTAAGAATAACATCATTCAAAGGATTAAATTATTTTATGTGTAGAAAAGCTAGAAAAGTGGGATACTCAAGGTATCTTTAACTAGAGTCTTGGATATTTAGCTTCATTTTCAAGCAACAACTTATTTCAGAATTAATCTTGTAAAACAAATTGAACTGTTCTGACATCAGCGGGAACTACATTTGTATTATGTCACTCACCTTAAAATAGAAACGAGTGTATTACCCCAATTGGAATGATGTCAGATAAACAATAAATTCTGTGAAGGTGAGTAATAAAAGAGCAGATCTTTGTAACTCTGTTTGCACAACAAAGGCCAGCAGGATTTGCTTTCATAAGGATACTGAATAGTTCAAACCCATATCTTGCACACACACAAAACAGTCTCTAAAATACTTGGGTTTCCATGCACCAAACTTTATTCAAATAATAAGAAAAGTTCTGGGTTTCAACACCAGAGATTTTAAAACTCCATTAACAGATTTTAGTTTGCTTTGATATTACAAAACTATCTCCAAAGGTGTACTTCATCTGTAGATTAAGAAGCTAGTTTAAGTGCCATTTCATTACACTTTAGTGTGAGCATATAAGAGAATCCAAGGTACAGTTAAATCAGAGAAGCAGATATTATTCTAAAGACAAAACTAAAGGTTCAGCCAATACTGTACATACATCTCCAGGGGATTTAACTTAATTGCTAGTTAATAATATTTGGTGGCCAAGGACTTAAGACCTTTTGAAATTTATGGGGTTAAATTAAAATTGACTTACTAAGCTTATTGGAAACTTAATATATTGTTTTTTATTTGAATCCCTTTGCAGAAAATTGTGTGCACCCATTATTTGAAAGTTTGTCACTGAATGTTAACAATCTGGACATTGCAAAAACTAGCTCATATCACAAAGGCAGCCCTTGGGCTATCTTTGCTCAAAAATATCTTAAAGTTTGTTATTCACTCCTAAGGGGAACAGTAGAATCCAGCCCTTTAGGACAATTAAATTAAATGTAGGGAGTTAAATCAGCTCTTCATTGCTGAAATCAGAAGTTCAAGTTATCTTTAACAGAGGGACAATGGTTCTTCTCCATCTTCTGAAGACAGCCCCAAAGTCTGAGGCACAGGCATTTGTTGCATGATGCAATGTCATCTTCTGTGTCGTGACACCATTGTGCAAATTATAGCAATTACTGGAGTCATTTGCATGTTTACATCATGATGTAGGAGATGCCAGATTCCTCCCTTTGCCTCCAGTTGCAGATGGCCCTTCCTTCTGAAAACATAAACACAAACAGGTTCTAGGTAGGCAGGAGACTTTTCTCCAAGCCATTCCAAATGTAGCTTTTGGATTACTGCAGCTTGTAGGCTATGTTGAAGGCTGAGATAATAATGAGAAGCAGACTTAGTCCCAGGTCTTTTTCCACTTATGGCAATGGAGAAGGGGGAAAAGTAGTTTATAAGGCAATTGCTTTATACAGTATATGAACCCCCCCCCCCAAAAGGGACATGTTGTAAGTGTAAAAGTTGGTATGGTAACTCAGATGAGCAGTGAAACAACTGAAAGCCCCATCCTGATTCCCCCACCATCCATCAAAACCTGATGATCTAACCTGATTGCTTAATTAGTCAATGCCCTTGCTATTTGTGCCTGTTTGTTATGAATGTGTGATTTGGGTTATTTGCTTGTCCCATCACATAATTCATATCAGCAAAAAGTTTCCATAAAAAATGTTTGCCTATCTCCTAACATGCACATTTTCTCTACATTTTCTTAAATATCCACTGTCACATTTTTAAAAGATGAACAAAAAAAATCTACAGTACATAAAACTGCAGAAATTGACCTATCTCTGTGCTCCAGTTTATTGTGCTCCAGGTTTTTTTGTGAACAAACACTCTGCCTCTCCCACTACATTAGACAGTGTGGACATATTTCAGGTCCCTTTATTCAAATTTCACCTAATAGGTCCATGGAGGTGTGCCTTCTCTGTAGCTACCCTGGCCTTTTGACACAGCCTCTCTACCACCTGGTGTGTGTGTGTGTATGTATGTGTGTGTTACCCTTTTTAGACTTCCAGAAGACTTTGAAGACCTTCTTTCAAGGACTGGGCCAGGAATAAGTTCAATCAAGCTTATTGGAAAACTCCACCAACATTGCCAATAATGTATATGTATATATTTTATATACATACCACAAGTGAGCCCAACATTTATGTTGCTAAGTGAGATATCTGTTACATACGTTTTCTCCCATTTTACGACCTTTCTTGTTTCAGTTGTTAAGTGAATCACTACTGTTGTTAAGTCAGTAACATGGTTATTAATTGAATCTGGCTTCCCCATTGACTATGCATGTCAGAAGGTTGCAAAAGGTGATCCCATGACCCCAGGATAATGCAACCATCATAAATATGATTCAGTCCCTCAGCATCTGAATTTTAATCACAAGACCATGGAGAATGCTATGACAGTCATAAGTGTGAAAAATGGCCCTGTCACTTTTTTCAGTGCTGTTGAACAGTCACTAAATGAACTGTGTAAGACTAGGACTTCATACACTCACTCACACACACACACACACACACATATGCATACATACATTCTTACACATACAGTACACACACACACACACACTCCATGACCAACCTTCTAGTTCAGGGATTGGCCAGAGAAAAAGGTTGTGCCAAGTTTCTAATTTTTGCGGGAAAACTGTTCCTCAACCTTATTCCAGCACTGTATTCTACCGCACCACAGGGAGGTCAAAAGTACACAATTTTATTAGCACCAAAGATTAAGCTTAACCACATTCCAAGACCAATGATTGTCGAACAGCTCCATTTGCAAGACAAGTGTGTCCTTTGCAGAGCAAGACACATGAAGGAGATTATTTCCAAGGGTAACATTTGTTCTTCCTTTTTGACCTCTCCCAAGATTTGCAAGAAAAGTACCATAGTACAGACAATTCTATAACAAAGAGGCCTGCAAAGAAAGGAATTCCCTTACACTCTTTTCTCTACTATTACACTTCCAGTTATTTAGGATAGGAATTCTCATTTCCTGCCCTCCACCTTTTAAAAATCTGTTAAATATTATAATGTTGCTTTTTAAAACCATTTTGAGGAGTTCATAAGATGTTCCAAAATTATTTATACTTGCTTTAATTGTTTTTATTTTTTTAAAGGAAAGATTAAAAACTCAAGCATAAGCAGACCTTGCACTTGAGGAAATACACTAGGAAGAAGAAAATTAAAAACTCAAGCATATTGCCATTACCCCACTGCCATTGCCAATAGTTGCATAATTTCATCTGTCAATCATCAGCAACATGCTTTGCATATAAATAATTGGTCTAATCTAAGACAGTTGTGCCTTGCCTATGATCCATGGCTTCAAAAAGAAATGCTAAGCCTCACCATTATTTGCATTTATCACAATCAATGGAATTATGCTTTGAGATGCACAAGTGATGAATCTCTTATTATTATGGTTAGATGTCCTATGGTAGCTCTCTTCAGTTGATAATCCACACATTATGGGGCCACTCCTTCCTTCTCTAATGCAAATTATTATACTTTTACTATAGTTACTTATTTGATGGTAGCATCAACTCAAACTATCATATTAGGAGCTGTGGTGACACAGTGGGTAGAATGCAGTATTGCAGGCTAATTCAGCTCACTGCCAGGAGTTCGATTCTCACAGGCGTAAGGTTGACTCAGCCTTCCATTCTTCCGAGGTCTGTAAAATGAGGACCCAGATTATTGGGGGTAATATGCTGACTCTGTAAATCGCTTACAGAGTGGTACAAAGCACTATGAAGTGCTATATAAGTCTAAGTGCTTTTGCTATATATTATAGCTGAGTAATGGTCCGATGAAATAGTAGAGATGTTTTAATGTAAACAATTATTACTTGATCAAAATCTGGCGGGATATATTAAACTACAATTCTTTCATTTAAAATCGAATAGGAACTATATACAGATTGGAGGGACTGTGTGCCCCCATCACATACTGCAGATTAAGCAGTCCCAAGTATATCAAGAATACCAACACTGCCTAAGTAATAATGTTTTATTAAAAAATTAAAGATATATATAATACATATCAACCTTCCGGGGTCTAATACCCTTCAGATGTGTTGAGCCACATTTCCCAAAGGAATCACAAATGAAAGCTGCCATAGTTTCGCAGAGAAAAGAAAAACTACCACTGACAGGCCTAGCCAATCAAATCAACCAGAATTCAAGATGGAAAAGGAAAATCTAATGAACATAATAGATGACTTTATTTAACTTGAAACAAATTTTCAGTAAATTGCCATAATTGCAATGATTTAAAGAAATATCCCAATGGTTATTTTGGTTGGGGCTTTAATGTACGCCTCACCCCACAGCTGGAACCGTTGTGCAATATGTGCCAAAGTTCTGTTTAAACATTACCTCAAGCTAGGTGGCCAGTCTCCCCAATGATTGGGTGCCTCAGAGGATATATTATTGAATCCAAGCAGATTAATACCTTATGCTTATTCCCATGGCTAATGTAAAATTTTGCAGCTGGAATAAGACTTTTATTCCCAAAGTCTTACGTGAGATGAAAAATGCCGCTGCAAGCACTAGAAATTAAATAGGTTCAAGTGACCTTCTTGAAAATGAAATTTAAAATGATGTTCTCAAACCCTGTGCAAGTTGGGTGAGAGAAGGATATAGGCTTATGGGCGAAAGTCTACTCAAAATATTTTAGCCATTTTGTATATCTTTAACTACGTTTCTAAGGGTAATCACACATGGAAAGTTAATTAATATAGAAATGTCCATCAACTCTCATGCTGAATTTTTCACAAAGATTACTAATCTTTTACTTCACAAACCTATTATTCACCATCTGTTTAATTAGATATGAACACAAAATTCAACATTTGGTTGAGAAAACACTAGCAAGTAAAAAGCCTATTGGCCTTCTTGACAGAACATCTTTGAGAGAGAAAAAATATATCCTCAAACAAAATTGACAGACTTGAAAATAAATCTGTATTACGTTAAGATAAAAATGACTGAAGTTTTTAGCAATTGAATGCAATCTGTTTTCACATCTTCATCAATATTGTTAGGACCTTGGGGAATCCTGTCAAACTTTTAAAGGACAAAATAATGATTGCTCTACAATTCAACATTTAATTAGGTCAACTCATGTACAGACCAGTTAAAGAAAGGATTTCTACTGACTCAAGCAGAGGCCAAAAATGGGTACTAAAGGAAATGCAACTCTGGTGAGATTAAAATAATTCTAGATATGCTGCCTCAATTTTAAAAGACCAAGAATGAAAAAATAATCTACGTAATGCTCTTGAATTAAATAAGTATTTACTATTTTAAATCTAATTTTAATTATCTAATGGATAATAGTATCCTTTAACCAGTTCAAAAGGTAAATGTTTAGATATTAATATGCTTTGTTACCATAACATTTAATTAATGTATTAGTTTTATATTTTATATATTTATAATTTTAGATAGAGAGAGGGAGGGAGGGATGGGCAGATGGACAGACAGACAGACAGACAGAGACAGATAGATAAATGAACAATTCCACTGTTTGCTCTGCCATATGTCTGCTCTCCCCACTGAATTCTACGGTTATTGATATACTTAAATCATATTAGATTTTTTTTTGGGCGGGGAGGTAAATGTTCTCTTCCCCCTACCCCAATACATTGTACTTATAAAATTTTTGTGCAAAGTAACACTCTCTGGAAGAGACACAACAATGGTGAGAAGCATGGAAATTAAACCTCAGAAAAGGTTGAAGAATTTGACTATGTTCAGACTAAAGAAGAAAACACTGAAAACCAATACACAATCATCTTGAAATAGGGGAAGGACAGTCATAGAGGGGAGGGAATAAATTCATGTTCTGTTGTTTCAAACGTAAAAGTTTCAAGTTGCAACACCAGGAACTAATCCAAGCATTAGGAAAAGCATATCCTCATGTATGCATTTTTTTTCTCAATCAACAGAATGCCCTACAGCAGTGATGGCTAACCTTTTTGTCATGTCCCCCCATCCCCATGTGCATGTGCACATGACTCCCTGTATGCTTCACTCCTCGCATGTATGTTTGACCTTCCCGTGCTCCCTGCCCCCTGTACATGTGTTCATGACCCATGCTCCCCCCACACCCATGCTTGCTCACATGACACCATGCATGCACGTGTGACCCCCACACATGGGCTTGTGACCCCCCCACCTCCATGTATGCATGCCCATCTCCTGAATGTGTCCCACCCACTGTGCATGTGTGGCAGAGACCTGAAAATCAGCTTGCCGGCAGAAGGAACACGCGTATGGGGCTGAGCTAGGGTAACGGCTTGTGTGCCATCAGAGCGTGCTGTGTGCCACCTCTTGCACATATGCCATAGGTTCGCCATCACGGCCCTAGAGGGTGATGGACTTTTCTTACAGGTTTCTAAACAGATGTTGCATCTCACATCAGGCATGCAATCGCTATTTTTTTGGCACTGGAAGAAGACCCTATTCTATCATTTCTGTTTCTCGGAGCCTGTTTTGGGTACAATCCAGTCACTACTTATCACCTGAGTGTGCTACCTCAGATTTCATTTCATTGGGGAGAAATCTTTTGACCACTGGGACAAATGACCTACTTCTCGATATATGAGGGTCAAAGTGGCTCTTTTTTCACCTTTCTCTAATATAAATGTAAAAACTTGATTGGTCTAAATGCCCATTTGCATTACAAATGCCTTTCCTCTGTTTTTGTGAAAGCATTAATTATCAAATATTTATATAAATTGTAACAGGGAGACACAAAGGCAATTTCTATTTTAGGAACAGAACTGCTAAAAAAACACACCCTGTGTAGCCTAAATCAGGTTTCAGAATGGAAACATAGCTATTAAACCATTACTTAGACTCCAAAATCACAGTCTTGCAATGTTTTTGATAACCCTGTCAGATTCATTCTCCTACAGTAGTAAAGATGGACAGTCTTACCACCTCTTTGCTGTTAGAGAAGCCTACAGACAACTGTGTTCCAAGCAAATAACTAATTAGCATATTAAATGGTTGTGGGATGACAGTAAATTTCTCAGTAGGTGATTGTACTACTGGGGTTGTCATGCATAACCAGTCTGCAATACAACAGGACATATGGCTAATGTAATTCCCACATATTGTCTTTTCCCAGGGGATGAGCTCAACACCTCTGCAAACAACTTGAATTATTTATCTAAACTCTGCTTACAACCAATTTAAGCAGAAAAGCTCAGTTTTGCCCCTTTAAAGTCAACAAGTAAAGGTTGAATGTCATGAACATTCCAAATACTGTAATTGAAAATATGTAATAGCAGCAGTAATAAGACTGGGGCATATACTGTATATACTGAATATTGGAGCTGTTGTTCACCAGAGGCTTTGATTTTGATTTTGATTTTGAAACTACGGTATGTCCAGATTCCTTAGACAATGCCACACCCAGGGTAACACTGAGTTAATCAGAAGTTTTTCCTCTCTGCCCTTCTCTATTACTATTGCTTTTTTACCAAGCTCAGAGGACAATTTATTTTATTTTTCATGTTATTTATTAAATTTCTCTGCTGCCCATCTCACTGTTACAATAACTCTTTTTTTTTAAATCAGTAGTTGGGAGTGGAGTAAGCAGAGTGAGAGACTAGGTATTTCATGTGTGTGTGTGTGTGTGTGTGAGAGAGA
>JANHFT010009296.1:120062-133766 GCA_032467955.1 Pseudoxenodon macrops
AAGGATTCTTATCCGCTATTTCTTTGGTATTAATGTAACTCTTGTCCCACACAGAGGTGTCCTGCGGCGAGTTGGCGTGGCACATTCATCACCATCGTTAAACGACCCCATAACGCCTTGCGGAAGTGGCAGGGGTGTAGTCGGGGCAACTGAATGGAGCTAGCAGAGGTTTAATGGCCAGATGCCTTTCCTGCCGCCAATGAGGAGTTTTGTTCAGCAGATATATTGTCATTGTGCCCAGAGAGAGAGAAATATCAGCCTCTACCTAGGATCGAACTCACAGCCTCCCGATTGTGAGGCGAGAGCTCTACCTCTACGCCACCGTACCACTCTGCTTTGACGCGGTACATTGGCCGTGGCGAATTGTCATAGACCCTCACAAGACCCCCTGGCGCCCACTTGGTGGGCCTCGGGGAAGAAGCAACCCCAAAAAAGTATGACATTAAAGATATTTCCTCACCCTCACAGCTATGCAGGCCAGTTTGCAGGTAACCGAAGACTCGTCCTTCAGGCTTTTTTGTAGCAAGGAGACGCACTCCGCCAGCGTCCCTGGAGGGAAAGAACGGCAGAGGTCATGCGCCCTTCCTCGGAACGCTTTCGGGCGCGAAATTCAGGTCTCCGCTCACTGGTACCTGTGGATGCTTTTATATTTTCCAGCCAACTCTCCACGCTGAAGCAAGACTGGACGAGGATGGAATAAACAATGGTCCCGCATAAAATGGCGGTCGTTCCTCGGATCTGGGGGTCCCCGTGGTCGATATAATTCACGACGTCCTTCACGGACTGCTCCTCTGGAGAAATAAATCAGGGCGTCAACAAGGAAAAAACCCTCACACGGAGGCGAGTTACTAACTAGGTCAGGAATCACGATGACAGATGAACGGAGTTGGAAGGGAACCTGGTAGGTCATCTAGTCCAACAGCGCTCCTAATAAAGGAAATCTTTTGAGTTCACTTCCGAGGATTTATTCGTGTTTTAAACCAAGGTGAAAATAAAGGGTTGTGTGTTTTTTTTAAAAGGAATCCACCTAGCGCCTACCTCTTTCTTCTTTGTTACTTTCCGTGGGCATTTTGTAGAGTTTGCTGAAGAATGCTTCCGGGTAAAGGGCCACAGCTGCCCCCACGCAACTGATGGCCAAGGCCTTCACGCTGACACGGACATCTTTATCTGGCACCAGAGCTAGAAGAGAGGAAGAGAAAATACAGGTGGCTGGGCCAGTACAGGCAGTCCTCGACTTACGACAGTCAATTTAGCGACCGTTCAAGTTACAATGGCACGGGGGGAAAATAGATACTCAGGACTGTTTTTCACACAGACGGCTTTAAGTTGCCAAGGTTGGACACCTGAGGAATTCTGGGGGTTGAAGTCTATAAGGCTTTAGGTTGCCAAGGTTGGACACCTGAGGAATTCTGGGGGTTGAAGTCTATAAGGCTTTAAGTTGCCAAGGTTGGACACCTGAGGAATTCTGGGGGTTGAAGTCTACAAGGCTTTAGGTTGCCAAGGTTGGACACCTGAGGAATTCTGGGGGTTGAAGTCTATAAGGCTTTATGTTGCCAAAGTTGGACACCTGAGGAATTCTGGGGGTTGAAGTCTATAAGGCTTTAGGTTGCCAAGGTTGGGCACCTGAGGAACGCGGCGTCCCCAAGCTCCATTTTCGCTGGCAGAGGCACCGCGAGCCGGTCCTTCGTTGTTTCCAAGTTGGTCCCACAGGCCAGATCTCAGCACCCTGTGCGCCCGGTCTGGCCCGCGGGCCTTGCGTTTGACACTCCTACCCTATAGAGATGTATTGTAAGCCAGGGGTCCTCAACCCCCGGGCTTAGAGTGGCCCGTTTCAAGGCCTCGGCCCATTTGGAACTAGGCCCGTGCAAGCAGCAGATGAACTCCCACTTGCATGTGCAGTGGGCGCCGGCGCTCATGTGCGTAGCTCCATTTGTGTGAGCGGCGGCCGCACGAGTATGCTCGCTCCTGCCACTCACATAGAACCATTCCCTGTCCTGCCCACTTCCACGGATAGGTTGGGGACACTGCTCTAAGGCGAACGCCACCCCTGAGGGCCCTAATTTAGCATCGGCCTATTTTCAAAATCTCTTAATTGTCCTGGGTGGAAAGGTGTTGGCGGGCTCCTTCTTTCTCTGCAAGGGATCCCCCGTGGGTCTTGACTCACCCCCTTTCTCTCCCGTGAGCAGAAAAGAGGCCGACAGCAGGCGGACGCAGTGGACTAAGGGCGCAGCGCTTCCGTCCTGATAGCCCCCGATGTCACCTTTCATTCTGGAGAGCTGTCGTCAGAAAATCAAAATCAAAAGATATTTTATTGGAAATTAAAACACACCAGTCTTCCATAGAGGGTTACATCATCATGTTCCCCCAAAATAAAGATCCGGGTGTTTTAGGCCCCCCCAGGGACCACATCCGACCCGTGTGAGATTGATCAGAAATTAGAAACAAATAAATAAATATGGTTACGCCATGCATGCAATGAAAACTGTGTTGCTTTTATTTTAAAAGCGACTATTTTTTTCAACTTTAGTGCATGTGTGTGCCTACACACAGGGGTGGAATTCTACAGGTTCGGACAGATTCTCTAGAACCGGTTGTTAACTTTCTAAGCAGTTCGGAGAACCGGTTGTTAGAAGAAATCTCCTTTTGTTTCCCCCCCACTTTACGGGGTTAATCCTGTAAGGAATTAAAAACATCCTTGTGTTGTTTCTAGCCTAATCTTTATTGCCCTGCTTACAGAAGCTGCCTCTCCTTTAACCCTTATTACATTCTTGGCAGGATGCCCAGACTTACTGTTGCCTGAGCTTCTCTTGAGTTTTTTTCTTCTTTGCTGGTACTTTTTTTTTCTTTGCTTGACTTTCTTAAAGGGGAAGGATTGGTGCGAGGAACGGTCGAAAGTTTGAGGAATGGTCAGTCACTTTTTTCAGCCCTCTTGAGTAGTCCCTATGCATGTAGCCACGCCTACCCAGTCATATGATTACCAAGCCACGCCCCCCAAACAAGCCACGCCCCCAAACAAGCCACGCCCACACAACTGGTTGTTTAAAAATTGAATCCCACCACTGCCTACGCATCTTCCCAGCCCTTTTGGTTTGGCCCTCCAGCTTCTCATGAGGCTCTTTGGATTTAAGATATTAAGATTTAAGTTCAGAATTAAAACTTAAAACCGCTGGGCTGCTTCTTTGGGTACAGTGCTTGTAAGCTGGACTGCTTGCAACTACCAGGAAGCACTTACAGGTAGTCCTCGACTTACAACAGTTCACTTAGTGACCAAAGTTACTACGGCACCGGGGAAAAGCGACCATTTTTCACTTACAACCGTTGCCGCTTCCCCAGGGTCAAAATTCAGGACACTTGGCAATTGATTCATACTTAGGACGGTCACAGTGTTCTGTGTGTGTGTGTGTGTGTGTGTGTGTGTGATGTGATCCCCTTTTGCATCTTGACAAGCAAAGCCAACGAGTAAAGCAGACTCACTTAACAACTGTGTTACTGGCTTAACAACTGCAGTTAAGTCATACTTAGCAACTATAGCAAGAAAAGTCATAAAATGGAGGAACACACAACTGTCTTGCTTAACAACATAAATGTTGGGGGTCGATTGTGGTTGTAAGTTGAGGACTAGTTACTGTAATCACCCACTCCTGCCAGAGAAGATACTTAGTTGAAGCTGCTGGTCTCCCAACCCTGAAAATGTTGGAGTTGTGCGTCAGAGCCTCTCTCTCCGGCCAACTGGGGGCCCACGGGAGCAGCCCCAGGCCCTCTTGCCTCCACCCCACCCTCAGACTGACCTTAATCCCATGGTCAGTCAGTTCAGTTTCTTCCTTTGGCCCAAATTTCTCCATGCTGCCATTGGAAGGCTCCCTCCTGTGGCTCACACTTTTCGCTAAATGGGATCGCTGAAGCTCTTTAAAACAATAACAATAACAATAACAAATCATTATGATTATATTATAACATATAATAATGTTATAACAACATATCATAACAATAAATGTTAATATAATATAATATAACAATGACATCAAATTATAATAATAATTATATTGTAATATGTTATAACATATAATAAATGTAATATAATATATAATGTAATAAATATAACAATGACAACAAATCATTATAATTATAGTATAATATATAATAATGTTATAACATATAACAATAAATGTAATACAATGTAGTATATAATGTAATTAATATAATATATTAATATAATATATAATGTAATAAATATATAATAAACATAATATATAATGTAATAAATATATAATAAACATAATGTAATATAACAATGACAAATCATTATAATTATATTATATGTTATAACATAACAATAAATGTAATAATATAATATAATATAATAAATATAAATATAAATATAAATATATAAATATAAATCTGTGCATCCTAAGGTTATCAAATCCCCTCCTGAGAATTTAAAGCTTCATGACACAGTGCACTGACATGCAGAATTTGTGTATTAATTTCAAATAATCAGGGGAGCAATGGTTGCATGTTATATATAGCAAATTTATGAAAAACATAATTACTGAATAAATATGAATGCTATTTAAATAATGAAAAGTTATTTCAGTAAAGGTAATCACCACATTTACTGCTGTCTGTTGATACTAAGCCAAATTTTTAGTTTTTAAAGAAAAAAGAGGCATCTCTATCAAAGCAAATTTATTTTCAATTCCGTATAATGCAGGCGATTTAAATGTAAAAACAAATCCATTTATCTGACATTAAATCTCAAGAAATAGAACTTCTTCAACTAATATCACTAATTTCCCATACTCGTGATTTTAATATAATATTATAATCAGCCATTCAATAGCATCATGTGCAGCCATACTTTTGTGCTGAGTTATCACTGCCTTAGCATATGTCAAAAGACTATGTGCCTACAGAATATTTTTGGAGGCCATTAGAACCACTGAACATCCCAAATGATTTTATGAATTTTCATGATAACTGTAAATAATTAATCCAGATCAGAGAAAATAGAAGATAGGGCATCTTTGTACATTTATTTTAGGCACTGTCCTTCAATGACTTTTTACTAGTTGCTTGTCCATTAATCCCAAAAGAAAAGTCTGTGGTTTCAGTTTACTTTAACTATTAAAACATTCTGAATTAATGCATGTATTGGTATCCAAAATGTTTTGGCTTTTCTTACATGTCCACCAAACATGATAAAATGTCCCTTTATGTTGTTCCAGTAGGTTCAAAGTGCCCTTTATATATTCTAAACAATTTCACTTGTGACAAATACCAACAATATAATGTTTTATAAAAATCCTCTTTAAGGCTAGAACTTAATATAATTTCAATTCTTTCAATTACATATTTTTTTCCACTGGTCCATCAGTATACTATAGAAAAAATGTTAAGCCCACTTTATCACACAATAAATCATTTGTTCTTATTCTGTCCCATATTTCAGCATAAAATCTACATTTTAGCAACATTTACTATTAGTACACAATTCTATTTAAAATTCAATCTTACTAAATTCAAAATCATAATTTTTTATCTACTTTAAATCTTTCTGTTAATTGTATATAATAAAACTAATTAAAAAGAATAGCTTTTCTCTTTCAACATTTCAAATTATGACCTTCTAAATCCAGTAATTTTCAACACCACTCTTTTAACCAAACTAAAGAGCAAGCAGAAGATTTTAGTTTCAAATCTGGCAGGTCTAATCCTAATCTTCTTGTAAAAGCTTATATGTAACTCATAGTTTTTTCTCCTGGCCATACAAATTTAAATATATCCTTGTGCCATTGTTTAAATGGTACATCAGTTGTCAAAACTGGTATTGTGTGAAACGAAAATAACTGGTATTGTGTGAAATGAAAATAATGAATAAAAAACATTCATCTTAATCATAGAAATTCTCTCCAACAGTAACAATTGAACAAAAGTACATTTGCTCTACACACCTTTTTAATTCTTGAGAAAATGTACATTGTAATTTCAGACGAAACTCCTACCATAATGAAGTGAGGACTAGTTTTGTTACTCCGATCTTCACAATGAACTTTCTGAGCTGTCTTCTGTTCACTTGAAAGCAAATGGATGTTTACATGCAACCCTTTATTGATACGAAAGAGAATCAGAAAGCCATATAATACTTCAACACTCTTTGGAAAATAAAATCTTTAGGATGAGAACATTTTATAAATAATAGAGTTGTTGTCTTGCCATTATGTTTATGTTGTTACATATAAGCTGGGATGTAGTTTTTTAAAACCACCTTTGGACCCATCGAGCAGCAGTAAGGAACGTATCTATTTGTAGATTCCGGGTAAACAGTCCCTTGACACTTGTGCTTCAGCAACATCTTGATGATGATTCTGATGCCAGCACTAATAACTCGGATCTAAAGGCTAGTCTCAAATCTTACCTTTGGTTCTCCAACAGCTGCATAATCAGCTAATAGATCAGCCATTGAGATAACACCTTAGGGCATTCTTCCAGAGATTCTTTCCCTCCAGTTCTTCTACTGATGTCTTTATACATCATTTATGACTTCAGTAGTGATGCTACTATCCCCAGGCCCTTTTCTTCTAATTTATTCTCTGCTTGCCTCTTTTTGGGACTTTCTTGACACCTTCCTTCACTTTCTATTTAGACAATAAGTGACCTTGAGGATCACATACACTTCCAAGGCCGTCATCATAGATTTTAAGGCAGCTCTATTAGGTATGCCCCCCGCCCCGATATTTCTCATCTAGATATCTAACACTATCATATTATCAGGGGAACGGGAGCAATAAAGGTAGCTGTTTCTTTCAATTTAACATAAACATGAACAATCTATTTTTTTTTTCAAAGGAAACAATATTTTTATTGAACATTTTCTAAACAAAAAAGATTTTTACAACCTACTTTTTACAACACTTCTATATCGATTTGCTTCTTTTTTCATCCATTTGTCCCTTTTCAATTTACATTTTATTATATCATCGTTATCTATTACTATTGCACTACTCAATAGTACGTTTATTCATTATGTGTCGATTCCATTTCTCCAAATTCTTTGCTTCTTTCCTACTTCTATACCTTGAGAGATTTATCTTTCTTATCCTTTCCACCTGTCTTCTAGCCACTCATACCATTCCTCCCAAATCTTATATTCCGATTCTTCTTTGTTGATGAACAATCTATTTTAAACACAGCTCATCAGTCTTGTTACTGTTTTTCATAACAGCGAAATGTACAAACACCAAGTAATGCCGCCTTTAGGTACAGTACTGAAAAGGAAACCATGTATATAAAGACTTAACGGAGACTTTGGAACGGAGGGAGGCTCCGCTAAAACCAAATATCCATGAATCTTGAATCTATGTAACTGATGCTGTTTGCATTGCATGTAAGGATGCAAACGGCTGCCAAAATTATTTGGAAAAAATCCACAGTTTTTTCAGGAATGAAACCCAAATGAAAAATTTGTTCCTGAAAGTCTTTTGAATGGCAATCTGTAGAAGCAAGATTTTTACTATGATTAAAATTCATTCCCGGGGGTGCTTATCTACAGTGATATATGTAATGCATACAATTATGATTATGTAAAGGTAGACCTTGCTTATGACCATATATTTCGTGACTATATATTTTAAATGACTATTCAACAGTGCTGAAAAATGTGACTTAGGACTGATCCGAGGACTTGGCAATGGCAAGTATTTAAGACGTTTGCAGTGTCCTGGGGTCACGTGATCACCATTTGCGGAATTCTGGCTTCCAACAAGCAAAATCGGTGGGGAAGCTGGATTTGCATAATGACCGTGGCCAAAAAATATATATTGTAAAATTGGGTGCAGTCACGTGATGATTCACTTAATGATCGCATCATTTCGTGACAGACGTTCTAGTCCTGATTGAGATTGTAACTGGAAGATCACCTGTATTCGTATCATTTTAGAATTTAATTTACCAATATCATCTGAGGTATATCACATTACTTTACTTATATACAATTATACCATAAATATAATAAAGTTATTGAAATTATACGGTCCAGCTGGAAATATTTTCTTTTAATTCTCTTGCCGGTGTCTTTTTTCTATCATTTCTTTTATTTCTCTGTCTTTAATTAATTTTCTATTACTCATTTTCCATCCATCATGAAGTAAGTTAAATTATTGCTTCATATAGTCACTTTATTTTTATTAATTTATACATTGCTTGAAGATAGAAGTACTTGAACTCTTTAGTGGACACAACCAGGCAGTGTGCTTGACATCAATACACAGGTGGCTTATCATTATATTCTTCGAGATATACTGCTGCAATAAATAGAAGAGTGGCTATTACAAATGTCAGTTCACAGAGAAACACAAAGCTTTGCAAGTGACAGAGGGAGAATAACATTTAAAAACTACAATAATCCTTTCCCAACCTCATAAATAGTATAAAGTGGGAAAGGAGAGTAAAATTATTCAGCTGTAATGATCATAAGTTCACCTTTATAAACATTACATCTTATCAAGGGATTTTTTTTTTAATTAATGCAATTATCTCAGTGGCAAAAAATCAATAAAACACATATATACACCACAGTTATAGTGTCATGTATGCCTGTATGGTTACCAATAAACAGGTCTTCCTTTTTAACAATTCATTATACAACTTGGTCTGTTTTATGTTTGCTTCATTTTGTTCTCCTGTTCTTCTGTTCTATGAATATTGTTTTACACTCTATCTAAAATAACTAAAGTAGAAATTAGATGATGCAATGAAGGGTTGTGGCATTCTCTTCAATACCTGTCACAACCACCTTCCAACAAGAGATAATGAAAATTCAAAGTCAAACCATTTAACTTTAAGTAAATGGAAATGAATTTCTAAAGAGATTTTCTTTCACTTATAACGGGTAAGGAATAGTAGTACACTGACAGATACAGCATATAATTGTGATAACGTAAGGTTTAAATATTAAGCATTATGACATTACACAGCCTGGATGTATACTTTAATTCATTTTTAAAATCATCACTGAGTTTCTTCCACATAGTAGAAGATAATATAGAGTTCATTGGGGGGGAAAAGGAATTGTATTATTAGGAATGCTTTAACCACAAATGAAACAATTTGCAGAACATCATGTAATAGTATGCCTAGTATGCCAGAACTGTGTAAAAAATAAATTAAGCTCAAACCTAAAATCTAACGTTTACATTCTGATCTGGATGCCCCGTGTCTGTTCTTACACACACACTCTGCATTCATAAGATTGTAGATGAAAATCATTCCATTTATTTCTATAGAGACACAGCTCCATTCATGCAGAGATATGTATGGATTTCTCTCTTTTCGTATAGTGAAATTCTACTACAGATAAGGAAATACAATGTGATTGCCAGTCTGGGCTGTACTCAGCAAATCATTAAGATGATAAATTGATATTATTCTCTTAATTGTTCCTAAAGTAGTAAGAAGAAATTAAGGCTGAATATTTTTCCCTAATTGAAGATATCAATTTTATATGTTACAGGGCATTTTTTATGGATGGAACAGCTTTCATGTGAAACCTTGTTTTATTGTTTTAACATGAGTCATGTTAAAAAAAAAACTTTTAAGATTGGCTGGTAAATTGTTAATATGCCTAGGATGGCAGCAAATGTATTTGAAATATTAGCATGTAAGAACAATCTGGTGCCATTGTACCCTGTTTCCCTGAAAATAAGACCACCCTGGATAATCAGGCTTTTGAGTGCATGCATTAAAATAAGCTGGCCCCCTGAAAATAAGCCCTCCCCAAAACACAGCAGCAGCCATGAGGTGACCATGCTCACCGACTCCTGCACCTCAAAAATAATAAGGCCTCTCTGAAAATAAGGCCAAGTGCTTATTTCGGGGATCAAAAGACCCTGTCTTATTTTTGGGGAAACATGGAAATGTGTGAAACAATGTTCTGCAATGCCTTGCTGACTGAAGAATTCTGAGCTGGAATGCCACATTGAAAAATACTATGAAAGACTAATTGTTAGGAAAAATACAGATAAATGTTCCATAACAACTAGCGAGTTAATTGGGAATTCCAAAGGATAATAAGTTATTTTAATTAAAATTGCAGTATCATGCCTTTCCATTTGCCATGTGATTCCTGGCTGAAATCAGGGTAGGTAAAAATCGATGATTAAAAAAAATCGGGTTGTTTTGATTTAAATCAGATTTTTTTTTATTTTGATCAAATTTATTTTAATAAAATGCTTTTGGAGTAAAAATCTAAAAATAGTTTTCTATTTAAGATACATTAATAATTTAGTTTATTCAGCATGAAATGGGAGCATGAGGCTGTATATTCTGCAATATTGGGTGAGTGGGTCAGAGGAGGAGCTGCTGCGGGACAGAGATGACAGTTTCTCTTTAAAAATTATGATTTAATTCGAGTTGATTTAAATCAAGTATTTTTAGTAGTGATTTAAATTGATTTGATTTAATTCAAATCCACCTTGGCTGAAATGCTGAAATTCACAGGAGGGCAAGCTTAAATATTCTAGCCAGCTCTTTTCTAGAATCTTGAAAATCATTAGGCATTACCAGGTACAAAACAACCCTTTATTGTGCAGACTCTAGGACAGTGATGGCTAACCTTTTTATTTCATGCCAAAAATGGCAGCGCGCGAGGGCTAGCATGCGTGTGCGAGCACGCACCCCCACACACACTGCACTGTGCATGTGCACATGCCCCACCCCCATTGAGCCGTTTTTCGCCCTCCAGAGCTTCCCTGAAGCTTCCAGATGGTGAAAAACAGCCCAACGGGACTTCCGTTCCCAAACTTCCAGTTTGCCCATTGGGCTATTTTTCACCCTCCGGAGGCTTCCCTGAAAACTCCTGAAGCCTCTGGAGGGTGAAAAACGGCCGAAAATCAAGACTGAAAATCAATTGGTCAGTGCGCGCAAGTGCACTGTAGCTGACAGGGCAACGCCTTGCGTGCCTTCAGAAATGGCTCGGTATGCCACCTGTGGCACGCGTGCCACAGGTTCGCCATCACTGCTCTAGGAACTGGGCACCTATGAAACATGCCCAGCTTGGGAATTGTTGCTACCATTTCACAATTTGGGCAATCTGCTAAAAATCATCTAGAGATCCACCAATAAATCTTAAACTATCTTTTGACCATTCCTGTCCTATTTCTTTGGGACAGACTAAGGAAAACACAGTAGTTCTGTTGGGTTCTGTTTGCTAACAGCGTTAAGAGCTGCGGTGGCTTAGTAGTTAGGATGAAGTACTGCTAACTGCCGTCTGCCTGTAAATTGGCAGTTCAAATCTCACCGGCTCAAGGTTGACTCAGCCTTCCATCCTTCCGAGGTCAGTAAAATGAGGAGCCAGATTGCGGGGGGCAATATGATGACTCTGTAAGCCGCTTAGAGAGGGCTGTAAAAGCATTATAAAGCGGTATATAAGTCTAAGTGCTATTGCTATTGCTATTTTTTATCAGGTCTAGAATATAAAGGATAGATCTCTCTGTGGGAAAAGAAGGAAGTGTTCTCAAGGAGACCAAATGCTACCGTTCCCTATGACAAACAAAGGCCCTTCTACGGCTCTTTTTGAGTATATGAGAATGATATTCCTATGATATTGCTGGAATGATAGACATCTAGAAATAGATCACACTCTATTTAGCTTTTATCTAAACCTTGAAAACGGCCTGAAAACATATTGAAATAGCAATAGCACTTAGACTTATATACCGCTTCATAGTGCTTTTACCACCCTCTCTAAGTGGTTAACCAAATTTACAGCCTATTGCCCCCCAACAATCTGGGTCCTTATTTTACCCACCTCAGAAGCATGGAAAGCTTGACTCACAACCTTGAGCCTGGTGAGATTCGAACTGCCGAATTGCAGGCAGCCGGCAATCAGAAGTAGCCTGCAGTACTGCATTCTAACCACTGTGCCACGACTCATAATCAGTTTGTTACTGAATTTTGATGATAAGATCTTATGGTAAGGAGAATGCAGTAGAATCCCAGAAGCCAAATACAGCCAGAAGCATAAGCATTGGTAGACCAAAGTTACACAAAAAAAACCTCACAAATAATTAGGCAAAGATAGATATGCTTTTATTCATTTGATATATATTCAAAATAATTATCAAGGCAACCTAAAAAAACAAGAGTGATAAAATACAGGCATGCGATTCAAAACAAAATGGAACAAAACAATAACCAGCACAAATAGAAAACAACCAAGAAAAGAAGTCAAGAAACTATAAATCACTTATCACAAAATCAAATCCACTTTTCTATGGGGGAGGGGGGAGAATAAAGCAAGGCTGAGCCCATAGGATAAAAGAATGGGGGTATTAAATCACATTTCCTAGAAGCCCACTGCAACTACATACCCAAGATCTGCCCCCTGCATTGCCATGCAGTTTGGTAGTTAGCCCCGCCATCACCTGTCTTCAAGAAGGATGTCTATTCCTCCCATTCATTCACAGTATAAATGGAAGATAAGGGCACCCCTAGGTTATGTCCTTTGCTGGCCAAGGAAAGGGAGAAATAATAAAAGGGGAATACATTTGCTAGGTTCAGCCCCTCCCCTCCCTCCATTTTAATGGGGAAACAGACCAATCTCACAAGAGATAAACAGAACAAAACTTTATTTTAAAAATGGCAGAGAATGTAAACATTTTTTTAAAACTTTTAAGTACTCACCTGTAAAACACTCAATGGCAAAGAAAATAAATATATATATATATATACAGCTGTTGAAAGAAGGTAAGACTATGGAAAGAACCGCCAGTAAAAAATTATCCAGGACACTCTAAGGCTCTGAGCACAAGAAGATAGATTTGCTATATAGAATCCAGTCTTTCTGAAAGTAATACGATTGTCAGGGTGGCCATTTTTATCCTTTCTTCACTTAGGGGTTGTATATTTGTTTTTATAGTATTTTATATTAATTATTTCTTAGGGTAGTTTTTAAAATATTTTTATATCTATTGTTTTTATATGTGTGATTTTTATCTTAATTATTGTGCCCTGCCTAGAGTTGCTTTTGGTGAGATGGGCAGCTGTACAAATTTTATTAATAAATAAATATGATGATGCAACATTTTGGGAATTGAAGTCTACCCACCTTCAAGCTGCCAACGTTGAGAAACACTGACCTGGAGGATAGATAGCAGTTTGAAGAAAGTTGGCCCAAAGCAACTTTCCATTAGTGCAATGGGAAAGTTTAAACAAATATATTGAATGGGCAGGGAGGGGATAATAAATAATTGACCATGTAAATCTCCTAGGAAAGAACATTTCCTAGGCCACCACAAAAAGATTAAAATTCATGGAGTCAGTTGTTCTGTAAGTTACATGGAATTCAGAACAGTTATTTATAGGTAGGTATAGGAAGTTCTTTGCTGCTAAAAATGGAAAGGCCAGGCCAAATATAACAACATTATCTTGGGTGGTTTCTTCAAGATAATTGTGTCACACTAAATCCACCTTTCCCACACTCTCTTACATTTCTTTGCATGGTGAGTGAAACTGAAGAACAATTATATTTAGAATAGAATAGAATAACAGAGTTGGAAGGGACCTTAGAGGTCTTCTAGTCCAACCTCCTGCTTAGGCAGGAAACCCTACACCACTTCAGACAAATGGTTAACTAACATCTTCTTTAAAACTTCCAGTGTTGGAGCATTCACAACTTCTGGAGGCAAGTTGTTCCACTGATTAATTGTT
>JANHFT010009296.1:133866-147276 GCA_032467955.1 Pseudoxenodon macrops
CCCCAACAATCTGGGTCCTCATTTTACCCACTTCGGAAGGATGGAAGGCTGAGTCAACCTTGAGCCTGGTGAGATTCAAACTGCCAAATTGCAGGCAGCTGGCAGCAGAAGTAGCCTTCATTACTGCACCACTGCAGCATAGTAAATACTCAACAAAATTTGCAGTCTACATAATGCATTGTTAGAGAGACCTTGATTCACCTAGTTTCATCTGACTTAGCCACATTGGTAGAACACAATGGAGCTGGATTGTCAAGATAGTACTTGAATGGGAAATCACCAGGAAAGCTATATGCTAAACTCAGAAGTAAAAAATGTCCCCAAAATTGTTCTGGTAGACCATTGCTAAGAAAATGTACTGACTATAGTCCCAGTAAAACAAATTACTAATTAGTATCTTTAATAGACTTTCAATTAGGCTACATATATTGTCATGGGAATTTCTGTTTGAAAATGGAAACAGGCGAGTGTAGAATATATGTATTTTATAGCTTCATCCTATCTAACAGGGTGGCTGCATTTGGAATGGGACAAATTCACCACAGCCAGCTTCCTCTGGGACAGTTAACAATTCAATTATTTAAAATAGTTTTAAAATTATTTTCATTTTTATCATTCGCATTTCATTTTGTCCCTCCTTTGGCATCCTTTCTTTAATTATTCTGTTCCACTCCTTTGACTCTGCCTTCCATCCTTCCGAGGTCAGTAAAATGAGGAGCCAGATTGTTGGGGGCAATAGGCTGACTCTGTAAACCGCTTAGAGAGGGCTGTAGAGCACTGTAAAGCGGTATATGTCTCAGTGCTATTGCTATTATACAGAATTCTTTCCCTAGAATTCCAATGTAGGTGAGCATTCAAGTATGAGAGAGCTTGATCTGTCCTCCCCTATCTGTAGATTTTTAAATAAATAAATCTACATATTGTAAAAACATCTCCTGAGGAAACCAAATCTAAATAAGTGTGGCTTGAAGACTGGGTTGACCATTACCCACTTTTACTAGCTTAAGACCATTAGCCAGTTTGCTTCAGTATGTATTGTCTAACGAGATAGAGTTCTCCAAAGTTTTTAGATAGAGCTCTCCTTCAATTTCATTGGGAGATGTCCATTATTAAACCCAGTTATCTTTTTTTCCCCATTTTGCATCTGAAGCATGTAGTCTACCAGTGAACATATCTGTGCTTCTTAATATAGGATGGTATCTGTAATCCAGGCCACATTCATGTTGTGATTTTGATACTGAATCCGATGCTGTGAGTTGCATGCAACAGATAATAAATGTAGGCAGTCTGATTTAATACACATTAATGCAGTATGTCTGTACCAGGTATTTGCAGAGTTCCTTGATTAGGATGAAAAAAATTACAAAGAGATTCCAGACTGTATTAGATATTTGGATATTTCAAATATTGGGTATTTCATCCAGACTGGATTAAAAATAGGCTTTTAAACACAAGTATTGTAATAGCAAGTCATTACTTAATTACAAGACTAACTACAGTAACATGCCTTGTGTGAGTTTAATTATATTTGGATATTGGCCCATACTGCAGCACACCACTGCTGATGGTCTGACTACAAAGTTATTTTCAAGAAGTTAATTTTATTCAAGTAAAAGGAATAAATGCTAGAGCTTGCAAAGCATTCAAAAAAGTGCTTTACAAGGACCTAATATGTTACAAAGAATGTTTTTCAAATTGTTGTGAGTGATCACATAATTTCCATGTTATGCACTTCAGAAGCTATTCTTACTACCTCTGTGTGAATATAAATATATGCCCAGTTATTTTGATTGGAAAAGATGTTTTTTTTTATACCAGTTCCCAAATGTTGGCAAACATCTCTCTTAAATGCTTCCCAGAGCCTTTAAGCAATTGCTTCCTTTCAATTGTTCTACTAAAATTTACGGTAATTAATTAGGGACTAAGTTCACATATTGCATTAAGGCAGTTTGTTTGATCACAGACTTGATTTTTTTTATTTTTTTTATTTTATTTAACATCCTCAACATACATATCTAACAAAATTAGCTTTAAAATTAAACAAAAATTAGAAGAGAGCCAATCCCTTAGACGTAAATTTACTATGATTTTAATGAACTATAATGACTAGATTCACAAATACAAATTATGGTTTTCCACAATTACTTTATTCATACAATACACAAGGCCAAATCTAAACAAAACAGGTTGGATCATGAATCCAAGCAGAGTGTCATTCTTTCAGTTATATATTCTCTTTGGAATTTTATCAAAGCTAAGGTGGATTTCAGAATCTCAGCACGAGGTTGCATTGATGGATGCTACATGGTGTTAGGTAATATTTCCATTAAATATATATTTCACTTTTCTGGAGATTGTACTCTTATATATTTTAAAACTCTGTACCAACTTTGATCAGAACGAAAAGGCAACGTGTGACTGGAATTGAAAATCCTGCAAGACAATATTGAGAATAAACAGAAAATACAGCTATGAAGATATTAGTTGAACCTACCCTTCAAGCTAAATGTGTGAAGACTGCAACAATGACTGGGAACAAGACACATCTAATCAGGTTTGTGCGCATCACATCTCTTTCTCCACCCCACCATTCAGCTCTATTTGAACATAAGATAAATAATCTTCAAATATAAAATAATACTCAATATTCTTTCTTTACAGATCTACTTTTGCTTTATTATATTTTTTGGCATTTTGCTATGGATGCTCAAATTCCTACACCAATATTCTTTTTTTCAGTCAATGTTTTGCATCTCAACAACAGGAGTTAATGAGTAGATCACAAAGGGCTCCATCAAATATAGATTATTTTTTTCAAATATTATGATGTCATCTGACCATATAAAGTATGTAATGTAACAGTAAAAAAAAAAAGGAATGAAGAAATTTATCCTTTAATCTTGAGGCTTAACAATAAAAGCAGAATACTTATCTTGCTATTGTGGTCCATTGTGATTTCTCTAATTTCCTTTTTCTATATGAAGTACTGCAAATGTAAATGTAGGTCTGATAAAAACGAAAGAAAGTGGTACATATTTTCAAGGAAAAAAGAGATAGAAAGTGATCAATTCTCACCCCTTGGATTGCTTTTATTTTGAGGAGCAAGTTGTAATCCACAGTGGCTAAAACAGCCTGACGCTGGACCTGGATTATTTAAACAAAATCCCTCTTCTCCAAAGTAGGATCTGGGCATGCCTAGTTAGAGACTGTTCTCTTATGCATGGAAGCTATGTTTCATACTTGAACAATTAAATAATTATTAAAGTTAATATCAAATTATAAATATGTGGCAGGGAATCTAAGGATCTCCAGATGTTATTGAATTAAACCTCCCGGAAGAGCCAACCAGCATGAATAATGAGAGATGCTAGGAGATATTTTCCAGAAAATTTGATGCTCTTATTTAAAATAAATGCATTTCAGCTTACAATCAACCTTGAAAATGATATGAAAATGAGTAGAGTAGTAGCCCTGGTTATTACACGTATCTTTAAGCTCCGCTTCCTATATCAGCCCTATATTCATGCCAGTCTTGTACACCATTCTAAGAAAAAAGGAAGGGCACTTTTAAAAAGTCTTTAATCATTCCTCCAGCCATTTATTGACCTACTCTCTAAAGGCCATGTACCCTTCTTGATCTGCATACAAAATTTATATTGATATATTTGGAAGAGCAATGGGCATATGGAAGATAGCATGAGAACTGGGCCATGTAAACATGCCAATTAGGAAGAAAATAAACCTGCTTAAAGTATCAAGAAATGCCTCCATCTAATATTGGTTATTAAACGTGGAATTTGGCTAGTATTTGGGCTGCAGAAAAAGGAAAAAAATGTTCAGTCAGCTGAGCCATATTTTCTGCGAAGACTTCACATTCAACACTCAAACAATTGGTGTCCCTGTGGTATAAACAGGATAGATAATGAATATAAGTGGGATAGAAAATTAATCCTTCTTGTGAGAAAAGAGACAGTCATAATTCACTTAGGCTTCTCAGCTCTTACGTTATGAGGTCTTCAGCTAACTCATGGGATCCATTCCACATCCCACAGATGCTCATTATGAATTCTTTTTATGTGCAACATGTGGGGACTAACTAGTTTCATATCTCTTGGTATTAGCTGCAGTCCAAAGCATTTTGCATTAAAGTAGAATGCAAACACAGATGCTATTTGATACAAAGGATTTCAACACAAACAGTTTTATCATTGAGTTTATGTACCCTGATTTGGTTTAGAACAAAAACGCTGTAGCAAAAAAAAGAGAGAGAGAGAGATATTATTGATTCTTTGTTACTGAGCTGCATATTGGTATTGCTTTTCAGCTGGGGGCAACCATAAACACTATGCCTTTGAATATGGTGCAATTGTTCCTTAGCCTCTTTGAAATACTTTAGAAATGTTAATTTTAGGATCTCAACTTCATGGGAAACATTTCCTTGAGTTTTTCTTGAGCCATCATTCTAAAAATTGATTTTCCTTACTTATAGACCCAGGGAGTTGCCTATGAAGAACCTGCTTCTCAATTCATTTCCCAATTATATAGAATCTTGTTAGAAATAGGCTTGTTTCAAAATGGCTAATGGCCTAGGAGCCTTTCTACATTTATATGCCCAGTCACTTATGAAAGACCAAATAATCCTTGATCTAATAATAGGGGACATTAGTTAGGGCTACAGTATCTGAACTTTTAAAACTCCATATTATTTGAAGATGGCAGAAACAAGATTGGTTTTTTGATACCTCTTTGCTGTCATCTAGTAGTTGCCCATAATTTTGTAAATACATCTGGTAGTACAGGTAGTTCTTGCTTACCAACTGTAATTGGAATCAGGAACCCCATTACTAATAGATGTGGTTGTAAGTCAGCTACATCAGCAATTCTGGCATTCATAAACGCAATAATCTGTGATCACATGACTGTCATTTGCAACCTTCTGCCAGCTTCCAACAACCAAGGTCAATGGGGAAACCAGCAGGAAGTTGAAGTGATGATCAGGTGACTGTAGGATGCTGCAATGCTACAGTGGAGCTGAATAAGGACTACCTGTAGAATGCATTTTTATTGCAGAATTTACACCCAAAGAGGCCAACAGCGCAGCTCTTTATTTTTGCCATTTGGTTTTTTCTCCTCCAATTCCGTGAATCTTAATGGATTGGAATGAAACATATCCAATCAGAATTGTTAAAAGTCCTACATTACAAATGTGCTTCTAATATAAACATCCATATGGCTTTGCCTGGGCAGATTTTATTATTGCAAGAAACATTTTCTTGTGTGTGTGTGTGTGTACATATAAAATTTAATTAACAAAAACAAAAAAAACATCCAACTCTATCAGAAATGAAGAAGTACTGAAACCAAGGAAAATAGTTTGGAAATTCTGGTAACTAAACATCTTCAAAAAATTTGATCACATTTTTTAACATTTATTTTTTGTTCCTTTTGTTATAAAAAAAAAAGCTACTTCAAAACACAGGCAAACAACACATATTAAATACCACAAATCAGATGTAGGTTTATCCTTCCCATGTTACAGAATAATTGTTTAGGCGTTTCCCATCCATGAAAATATCCTGGCACTTGATATAAACGTAGGGACACATCATCTAATAATTGTTTTAAAGCAACCCTATACTGCATACTGCCTGTAGGCTGAATGAGTTCTGCCAAGCAGCTTTGTGCAACTCATAAGTGTTTTTCTTCCCCAAAATTCAACAAATCCGCTGTTGATAAATACTGTAGTCTCCATAAAGGGTTTGCTATGTCCACCCCAAAAGACATGTTACCAATACTACTAGCTCACTAGCCACAACTGATTGGCATGCTGGCTATTTCTTTGTGGCCCATGACTGTTTTTAAAGTGGCCTCTTTCCCTTTATGATTTGCACAGGACTAGTCTCAAATCATGTTCACATTCCTGATCAATACAGGATCTGTCCACACCATCTAGCTCTTGCATGTGAAAAGCAAGATAATTGTAATAAACCTTTATTAAACTCTTATTAAGCATTTCCAAAGAATCCAAGATACATCCATTTGAGTTGTATTAAATTTATTTCAGGGCTATTGTTTACAACCTCTCGTATATGTAACGTTGTTTCCAAAACTAAGTTTTCTACTCATGTCTCCATGCAGCTGACAAACTGCAAGTTGCTTCTGGAGAAATGAAACAAAAACAAAACAAAAACAAAACTGACCAACATGTGGGTAAATTTGTGAAACCATGATAATCTGGAAATTAAACCTGAGCAAAACATACCAATAAAGAATTGGTTTTGCATGTCTTAAGGACCAGAATTATAGGTTTCACTTTAATTATTTTGATATGACAACTCCAAATGTAAAACGTGTACATTTTCATTGTGGTCCTCTTTCCTTTTTCAAAACATTATATGAAAAACAAAAACTAAAAGATGACTTTTTTCTTGCAAATTATTAAACATGACCACACTAATTAGGATTTTCCATTCACAGGTGGAAACCATTCCATGAAATTTGAAGTTCCTCTAAGTTTCTAAGACGCTGCCTTATATGAATGTCATACAACTGGTCTTTAATAAAAGATTCTCTTTCTTTTATTATTGCACAGGGGGAAAACATACCATTGCAACTTTTGCGATTGACCAGTTTACTTTGCCTCCTCTGAAAGAAAATATTAATCTTGAGAGGTCCCTGGTTCTCGCTGAGCTTGGTTGTCTTCTTGCAGACATTTCATTATCCAAACTAGGTAACCCAATCAGTGCACTGCTGATGTTACCTAGTTTCAGAAATGAAACTGCAAGAGAACAACCAAACTTAGAGCACACCAAGGACCCCTCGTTTCAACCCAGAGCCACAAATATTCTCTATCAATATTAATCTTATTTTAGTGTTGAACCTTCTTTTGGATAATGCTTTTTCTATATATGGACCCCATGGAAACTGTTCAATTCCATATCTCTCACATGAATTTTCTACTCCAACAGATCATTGCTGAAGCCTTTTCCCAATTTGGGTTTAGCTTACAAATATGAGGTTTGTAAATTATTTTTGATGGTTGCTCAATAATATAACGCTGTATGATGGAGAAGTGTGTATGTGGGTAACAAATGCTTCTGAAATATGCAATTTTAACAGGACAGAGTGAAGGAAGACAGAAAAGTGCACCATAATTTTGATGTGCAACTGTTATAAACAAAAGCTACCACTATGGATAATTATGTCTTGTTGTTGTCTTTGGAATTTGTACTTGGCATCAGTCTTTCCCAGAATACACTGAACTTGGTGAGATTCTGGCAAATTATATTGGACAATATTCTGTGAAATGCCTCAAAAACTCTTAAATGTTCTCAGGAAAAAAATACCTATTTTCCACATCCAATTGGTATGTTAATAATTCCCACAAGTACTCTTTTTACAGATGCATCCTGACAATTATACGGACTAGCAGGCAAAACGTATATTAAGCGGGAACAAAGCAGTTTATTTTTATTTTTTTTACTGTGGGCTTCGAGCAATGGAAAGGGAAGGGCGAGGGAAAGGGGAAACCAGGAGGGGAAAGAAAAAAAAAGGAAGTGGGACCGCAGTGCCTCTGGTTAACAACAGGGGCGTCTTCTCCACGGCTTTGCCAGACCTTCCCTTTTGACACCCGTCCGTTTGTAGTGAAGGGAAGCACTTGTGGTGTGGGAACGGGAAGGCGTAAAGCGGGAAGCTCCTACCTCGGCGCCTTCCAGCTCGGCTACCCCACTCGCAAAACTCACAAAGTCCTATATCGCTGGCACAACAAGCGGCTTGCAAGCCCCTTCCCCCATTATTTGCAGAGGGCAGCTAGAAAGGATGGGAGAATAGGAATGTAAATGTGCACGCCGTCCTGCGCACAAAGAAACGGCAGCCCCTAACCTCGCAAAGTACTTGGGCAATACCCACAATCCCTGCACGTGGAAGAGATTTCCCTGCTGTTAAATGTGCCGCTTAACTTCCCGCGCCTGTTAAGATGACAACAAAGTCCCACCTGAAAGAGCCAACTTAAGGAACGCCGTTGCAACCAGCTCCCCCCCCCCAGAACCTTGGTTAAACAGCGTGCGCGCTCGCTGGCGCTTGCACACCGAGCTGCCTCCCGCGTTATTGTGTTTGTTCCCGCTTCGTATAATGCATTTGCAACCGCTTTCTTGCGCTGCGCTCAACGGTTTAATCGATTTGTTAGAGCAGCAAGGGAGAGCTGTGCGTGCAGCCAGTCAGCCGCGCGCGCAGACACCCTACCTTCCAACTTTGAGTAGCAGTAACCGCGCCGCACACTAGGAGGGCAGGAGAGTCACTTCCCTCTGGAAGAGAACGAGCCCCACCGCGGCACAAAGCGGCGTTTTTTCTTCTTCTGGGTGCAAACCGGTGCTTCATACAAAAAAAAAGAAAAAAAAAGGGAAGATAGAGAAAAGAATACAAGAAAGGAGAAGGGGAGGGGGGAAAGAAAGCTAGTTCTCAAGAACTTGTCCTGTAACACGCCGCTTCCTCCACATCGGCTTTTCCTCCCCTCCTTTGGGAACCGGGAATTCTCCTTCCCCCCCCACACACACACTTCTCTCCCTGCACCTCGCCAGTTTATTGTGGCCCGCTAAGCGGCGGTCAGCAGTGCTTCTGAGAAACCGAGAAGTCGTCCCGGACTCCGCGTGGTTGGGGCGGAGTAGAAGGTTGGAGTGGGGGAGAGAGAGGCAACATTTGCTGCCCATCATTTTCACAGCCGCGTTAAAGTAATTGCGGCCCCCCTCACCGTCCCCTTCGCCCCTCGGATTCTGGGTTTAGGCTACCCAGAGAATTCCCCCTTCCCGATTTTGCCTCCTTTTTCGCACCCTTCCACTTCCGCGCTTCTCTTCAAATCCTGGCGCGTTGTATGTTTGCAAATTGGTAAAATACCTTCTCTGTTCCCTCGCTTCACTTTAAGTCCCCCCCCTCCCGCCTCAACTCAATCTCAGCCCAGCCGCTCACATCAAAGCGCTGTGCCTCCCTCCCAGTGGCCGCTGTTCACTAATGGGATTGCAGTGTGGCTGGCTCTGCTGCTGCAGCCGCCGGAGGGAGAGGAGCTGCTGTACCTCTTCGCCGACACTCGCTGGGTGCTGAGCCGCGGGAATGATCCGGATCTTCCCGGATTTCAGCGTGCAGGTGACTGCAGCTGCGGCCGGGGGAGTACCAGCCGGCCCGGGCGTGGGGAGAGCCAGTACCGCAGCTAACGGGAATCCGCAAAACGTCCAGGGCATTACTTCCTACCAACAACGGTGAGTACGTAAGCTAGAGAGGTGTGTTGATATTTTTCGACTAATTTCACTTGCCTTTTATGTCCGTCTGCGCGTTGTGTGTTCATCTTTCTTTAAAAACAAAACCCCAAATCTCAATGTCGAACGCTTTGGGAAATGCAACTCTTCATCCAAAAGGGTGTTTTAAAAGCCGCGAACACACATGTTAGAGCTGCTTGATCTTGGAAACAACAATAGGGAAGGGAAAAGTAAGATAGTCGCCTGCTCAAAGGCAGATTATCTTTTTTTTCTTCTCCTGCTGCAAAGTTTGGGTCCTGTCTGTTTCTCCTTCCTAAATAGGAATTTCTCAATGTCAGCGGCTTGTGCAAACCCCACAGCATGGCAGCTAAGAGGTATAATTGATCACGCTATTGTGATTGATGATTTATTTTCAATTGAGCACGATAGAGTTTTCACTTGGCACTTCACCCTTGCAGTTACACATTTGTATTACCAGGGTATTAGCATGTCACCTGTTACTATAGGGAAATCTAACAGGAAATTCTAAGTGACTTAAACACTTTGGGAGTATTCATCAGAAATGCATTTTAATGCAAATACCGGAGTCTTGCAGCCAGCTTCTTTAAGTTACTTCTCTCCAAATAAGTCCCTTTGAATTTAACTGCTTTTGAACAGATACTAGAGATATACTAGGAAGGATCTAACATTAAGTTAGGCAAGTCATAGTTCCCAAGATTTTCTTTGCTGTTTAAAATTTACTTTCCCTATCATTACTTTGCAGAAGAATTGCAGCACCAACATTGTATACAATTAATTGGCATTTTGTTTTTTTTCCAAAAGTATATTTTCTATGTTTTTCTTTATTTGATTCTGCTTCACAACATGTCATTTTTCTTTTTCCCATGTTCTACAATTTCCTCCAGATAGGTTATGTGCAACAAAATATATGTAAGCATAAACTAGTACTTACACAAAAATAAACCAATACCTTCACATTTAAAATTTCACTAAACAATGAACTTTTGGAAACCATATTTTTCTTTACTTAATCCAGTCAGGCTGGAACTATGTTTGCTTGAATGAGAAAGCTGTCCGGATAATAATTTGATGCCCAGGACATGGTTTGGTTTAGTAAACTTTTCAAGCAATGTATTTATAATCCTTTGCTTTATGTGCTTTTGAGATAGTGTGAGAATCATGAAGTTATTTCAGGAGACAGCAGAAGACTCTTAAAGCCGATGAAGGCTTGGAATTGAAGACCAGTGCTATTCTAAATAAACATACAAACTCTTTCTAAGGTGGTACAATGAATATAAAGAATAGTTAGTGTAATGCTACACTAGTGTAATGGATATAAAGAATACAGTTAGTGAAAAGCTCGCTATTTGGGACTATCTGTTGTAACAGGTTTCTTAAATTACCAGGAGAAATTGATGATTTTCACTTTATGCTTTCCAGATAATTTGGGTAGGGGAGCAGAAAGAAGGAAAGTCAAGACTCAGATGGTAAAACTTTTACAAAAATAAGAAAATAGCTCTCAGATTTTATCCTGTATAGAAAAAAGTATATTGAACAGTTCTCAGGTTTTAGTATTTTAATTAGGATATACAAAATTGGAGAAATAAGTATATATTTGATAAATTGGCAATAGAGAGAGGATTATTAAATATCCTCTTACCTGTAGCTATTTATCCCAATAAAGACAACACATGGTTACTGTTGTGAGAATGAGCTTCATTTTATTCAGTGGGTCCTATTACCAGCTTAACTGAAACATAATTACAACTTTAGTTTTATTAGTATACTGTCTCTTACAATTAATATATGCCATATTTTCCTTATTTTTAAGAAGCATAGAAAATCCTGTTCCCCCAAAGTATGGGCACTTAAGAGCAAGGCATTTTCTTCTTAATCCATTTAAAAAATCCTCTTCCATGTGTTTTGCCATACAATAGTTAAGTAAAGCAGAAAGATTTTTCTAGTCCTTCACTCACTAGATAAACCAGATGACACCTGTTAAACTTCATTGTTTTGAGCATGTGGAGAAAACCGGGCTTTATAGCCTTGTCTCCAGACAGCGTTGATGGAATTTCCCCTGGATAAAAACTCGGGACTCCCTATTTTATGAGAATTCTTTTCATTTGAGTGTAGATCCTTAACGGCTGAATCATTTTTTGCGTGCTAAATCAGAAGGCAGTTCTTAGAGGCAAAGAGGTTCTGCATTGAAACTTCTTAGGTCGGCTGTATCTGCTCTTCGGAGCCCTGAGGGACTTATGGCAGGTCAAATTATCCGCCTCCAGTGGCAGAGATCATATTTTTGGGGTCACTGACTGCGCCCTCCAGCTAAACTTTCCGCATTTGCAAAGTCCTTATGCAGCTATTCGCATACCTACGCACGCGTGCATCTGTTGCATTCCGCTTAACTTTTATCAAAATTCCGCTTCAGCACCTTACTCACTCACTCCAGCTCAAGAAGCGATTGAGTAAATTAGTGATGCGTAGCAACTTTTAAGATGAATCGACTCATATTCGTAGGAAAACGTTTGAAATTTGACCCTTTTTAAAAAAAAAATCGATTTCCCCCCCCCCTGTGCCACTCTGCCCGTCCCCACCTGTTATATCAGAAATTTCTTCATTAACTTATGATCGGGTACAGTGGGAGTCTATGAGAACAAAATGAACTTTCTCCAACAGGGTGAGCTATCGATATGCCAGAAGAAATACGGTAGCAATACGTCCCGGTGATAGAATTCTACACCCATTTTTGCGCAGTCACACGTCCACTCAGTTGTATACGGTAGTTGGACGAAGGACAAGAGTCAGACGCATGTGCAGCTCGTGTAGCTGAAGGATGTCGCTCCTCTTCCATAGAGACACATAGGTTGTGTACATAAAGACATGCACGTATGCTAATAGACGCACACGCGCTCAAATCTGCACCGATTGTGTATGTACAAACACACAAAACCAACACTTTAAAAAAAAAACACGTTCTCCAATTTTGTCTTTTATCCCACGTGCATTCGGGTCTTCCCCGAATACACGCTGGCTTTTGCTGGGAATTTCCCCCAGCAGCGACCGTGTGTTTGCGGCTTCCTAGTCTGCCTCCCTCCCTCCCTCTCTTGTCTCCCTCTTCCTCTGCTGGCTCTGCTACTCCAGAGAAGGAAAGTATGCGAAACTGCAACTGAGTGGCGTTGTTGCGCCGGCAGCGGAGGCTTTCCTGTCCCTTTGCACACCAGAGTCAGAGCGCCTGAGCTGGGGAAGCAGCTGGAAAATGCTCGCGAACACTTCCACGGCAGCCAAGCCTGAAGAACGGAGACTTCTGACTTCCCTGCTTATGGCTTGGCCTCGCGCTTAAAAGCCAGTCCCGCGGGCTCCCTCTCCGTGTGCCTAGTCACACCTGCCGGGCGATGCCAATGGCCGGGCTGCCCACCGGGGCTGCGCGCTTTCTCACTCGGCTGCGGCCGGCCACTCGTCGCCGGGCTTGGTATGTCTTCGGAGGCAGCGGAGCCTAGGCTCTCTCCGCTCCTCGGCTTATGGACGGCTGCGGTCAGAGCAGCAGCAGCGGCAGCAGCGCCTAGCTAAGCGAAGCAACCTGCGGCAGGACTGCTGCGCCGGGGAGCGGGAGCCCGCAATGCATTGGCCTCACTACTTTTCCTCCTCCTGCCTGTCTAAGCAGGGCCGCCGCCGCTGCTAGACACAACACCACACAGCAACACAAGGAGGGGGAAAAGTAAGGGAGAGAGGAAAGGGGAAAAAAAAAAAAAAGAAAGCCCAGGAAGATGGCGCCCACCAAGCCAAGCTTTCAGCAGGATCCTTCGAGGCGAGAACGGTAACACTTTCTCTCTATTGAACCCGAGGCAGCAGTGCCTGTCTGGGTCTGGGACGCCGCCGTCACTACCGCCGCCGCCGCCGCTCGCCACCTTGGCTCTGGTTTGCTTTGGCTTCCATGCCCGGGAAAGGGAAAAGCGGAGGGAGGGGTGGCCACGGACCCGCTCGCGCTGCTGGGTCTCGGGAGTTTCTCGTGGTGCATGCACGTTTCGCCGCGGCGACTACTGCTGTTGTTGCTGCTACTGCCGGATCCACAACACTTGCTAGGCTCGCCCCTTACCAGCAGCAGCATCAGGAGGGAGCCTGTTCCTCCCCACATCAGAGGAGTCTTCGGTGTCTGGCTGAGCGCACG